>JAFFZH010014078.1:0-24142 GCA_018420115.1 Euura saliciscinereae | reverse complement strand
TTTCACCTCAGATCAACAGGAAGCGAGATATGGAAGAAAACATGAGACCGATTTATTCCGCTCGACATAACAAAATTGGTAAATTTCTCAAGACCAGAATCTTCGATCCGCTGATATTTTCTTATTGAAACTTGTTCCATGCTCTGATTTGAGTACCGTTTTTGGACCATTCGACTGATTTCTACAGACAGTTGAGTTCCCGACTCCTGCCTGAAATAACGACCTCGAAATAATTCAAGAAGACCGAATCACCCCGAGCCCCCGAAGATGAGTTTCGGAGCCCATCGTCTCATAATGCGTGGACAATGGCTCGGATGATATTCATATGTCTGTACACAAAGATCCAGAGAGAGGTATTAATCCTCAAGATTGGAGTACATTGTGTGCATGCAGAGTGAAGAAGACAGGGACGAGGACGGGGTTGGCTTAGGCGACACGGTGACTGGTGACACGTTTGTTCGACGCATACCTCCCCAGTCACATTTTCTTTTTCAGAACCATGATCGTTCGCCGTCCATCTGCCCCATTTATTCCGCGTTATTAAGCCTCTCCTCTCATTCATCTCCGAGATCAGATCCGCTCAAATCGCTCCACTTAGACACTCCGCTCATGGTCCCAACCGCAAATACCACAGATGGGTAAAAACGTCCTCATCCAGGCTCCGGTCGATGGGCTATTCACTCGGGAACTGCACACTCGTCTTCGGAAATCTTCGATTGGAATTCGGAGAATTCCTCAAAATACACAAATGGAAGTCTTTGGAAGTCGGAAGTCACCTGTTCACCCGAAATCCGAGTGAATTGGGATGAATTTTGGCCCCTTTTGTTTACTCGGTACCCATTTGGATGCCGGAGAACACCTCCGGATCCCGATTCGTCGTTTCCTTGGCGTGTTGGTCTCGGCGGGGGCGTTCACGCAGGTGTCCGTATCCGGTGTTCGAGACCCGATCCGCCTCCTCCTCTCTCTCCTCGTTCATCGAGCGAGGTTCGCCTTCGGCTCCTCTTCTTCTTCTTGTCTTCTTCTTGTTCCTTTTTTCGTTACACCGCGCGCGCGGTCTGCCCACTTCCACTTCCACTTCCACTTCTATCAGACACATACCGAGCCGGTGAGCATCGACCCGTTCCCCCCCCCCCCCCTACCTGTCGTAACTCGAGTCGAGTCTCTTCGTTTATGATATATATACTCAAAAGCGCCATATTTACGAACAGCGTTGATATACATGTGTTGTTGTGTCTGCGTGTACACAAATTCTAGATACATGTACAACGCATGTAGATACACGGCAATCATTTATTCTTACAGGAATTGGTTTATTGACTTGTATAATCGCTTGAAATATACTCAGAATAATAGAGTATACCATCGAAACGTGTATTTCTTACATTCAATTGACTAAGAAGTAGTTGAAATTACAAAAATTGTCAAATATTCTGTGATTATCTATCGAGAAATCGGTTGAAATAGACCAAGATCATCATAAAACGTCGATAAAATCGAACTCAAATGCACCTAAGTCGTTCAGAATCACTTAAATCGCTTCAAATTATCGTGAACTTGACCTAACCTAACCTAATGAACCGTGAGATCATCAAAAATTTCAACAATATCACTGGAAGTCATCAACAATCGCCTGGAATCGCTTAGAATGATCATGAAATCCAATGAAAAACATTAATCAGAAGCAATAATTTGAAAAGAACACGTATACAGGGTGGATTTGTAACGATGATACAGTCTGAAGTTGGCTAGAATCGAAAAAACAAACTTTGACATAGTTTTGAACCAGTCAAACACTCTGAAAGCTCATTTTTCGGTTCTGTAGCCAACTTCAGACCGTATAATCATTCACCCTGTATATAAACTCGAAACTGGAAGTGAGATACTGTAGGGAAATGATAAGAATTCTAATTGTTCGACTGTTAAATGGTTTCATTGAAGAGGATGACTGAAGAGATTGAAGAATTGGGACTGCGCAGATGAGGATCAGCGATTGGTGTGGGCCGTCCGGTTGGGTTTTCGTCGAGACTCGGCGCGCACTGCACCGCGCCTTATTGCTTTATCGCTTTATTGCTTTATTGCTTATTGACCACTGTTGACTCGTGTTGACACCGCAGACCTTAGTTACGCTCGTAACTGACGGTCCGCTCGCCGTCGTCGTACTCGCAAACGTGCACATAAAGTACTTTTGATACCTTCACGTCGACGACATGCGTGAAACTTAATCATGTCAACTGGACCCAGAAAAAATTTGAATGTTTCGCAATCCGCAGCGGAAATAAATCCGGCAAACTCGAAGACTGGATCGATCTAACACAACGTCGATCCGTACGACGTTCGAGATGCGGCAATTATGATATTTGTCCCCATTAACGATGGAATTGGGTGGGGTGGCGACTCGCGTGACCCCAACCGATCCGTAAGCTGTCTAACTCGCGTAATGGGCCTGGGGTCAAATACGCGGTGAATAAGACCGAAGGAGACGAAAATAAGAATGGACGAGTTTACAACGCTGTAACCAGCGAGAAGCAAGAAGAGGCCGCAGCCCACGCACAAGCTGAGTCTCTCGACGTTGGGACCGGCTATACACTAACTACTTGAATAATTAGGAATGCGTCCGCGTCACCGTCATGAAACTAGCTCGGTGAACGAGTACTTGCGCATGTTGATCGCGTGTCGGGCACTAAGCACTTCCAGAGGCCTCTGCATAGTCACTCGACTCACTAAGATCGTTTCAGAGAAGTTTATGAATTTTTTTTATTCTCTTATCCGATAATTCGATGTTCAGGATTGATGAAAAACACATTGCACTCAATTATCTATAGTTGGTTTTCACGTGAATCAAGTTTTTGATTACAGCGTTTGAATTTCCCGCTAGAACGGTTTCCCAGTTCTACCGTCTGGCGGCGGCCGCGAGGTACGCGGTGACGTCACGTGGCGTTTGAAAATTGATCATTTTACAGTCACCTGAAGATTCTAACGGTTCAAAAAAATTGTATTCAATCATCACGCACCCATTTATCACGTCCTATCGATGGTGGTGATAAGCAATCACTGGGCGACTGATTTGATGACATTTGTCGTAGCTAAGCTCGCACGGTTAACCCTTCAGCACCCGAGACCCGGGTGTCACGAGGTTCACGTTAATTCGTTAGAATTAATAATCGTCGGGTGAGAAGAGACGCGAAGCCGAGCGGATAAAGAAGAGAATGAGAATGAGAATGAGAATGAGATTGAGAAGGAGTAAGGGCCAGAGGCTCGCGCAGTGCCCCGGGCACGGATTTATTGAATCAATTCATTACCAGGCCAACTATATTAACTGCTCGTTCTACGCTATAACCTCTCTTCATTCTGATACAGATTTTTATCTACGGTATCAGTTGAGTCGAGATCCTCGCATCTTTGCCTCAAAAACTTCAATTTTACAATTAATAACGGAAATATTGGCCTGAAAAAGACTTTTGATGACTTTTACAAGAATTCCAAAGGTTTCTTTCTTTCATTGAATTCTAAGAATTTAACATTTCTTCAGTCGACTTCCTGAGATTTTGAACAAAGTTAATCCATTGATCTCTTCAATTTTCAATTTTTCACTCAAATTTTTTATAATGACTTCTAGAGAATTCCAAAGGTTTTTTTGTGAATTCTGAAGTTTAATTTGTTTGACTAGAAAGGACTTCCAATGTCTTCGGTTGACTTCCATTAACTTCCTGAGATTTTGAACAAAGTTACTTTCCATTGAATTCTTCAATTTTCCATCAACACCAAAATTTTTGGTCTCAAAGAAACTTTTAATGACTTCCACAGAATTCTAGAGATTTTCATTGACCTATAAAGAATTTGAAAGGTCTTCAGTTTACTCCCTGAAATTTTGAACAAGGTTTCCATTGAATTCTAAAGGCTTCCGTTGACTATCAATGACACAAAATGACTTCTATCGACTTGTGAACAATTCTAAAGAAATTGAAGCACTTTTTGAGTGAAACGCGAAATGTGAAATTCAAAAGCGAATCTGAGTCAGAGGATTTCCCAAGTGAATGGTGTCCATTGATACATCGTCAGATCGATCTTGATCGGAAAATAATGACTATGAATACCGATAATCGACTAGAATTCGTGTATTTTTCCTACTGTCTATAATGCTTGCAGGAAAAAGTTCGATACTCTAATTCGAAGCAGAATTTCTACGACCAGACAAACACCGAGCGATGTTCAATGTTTGTCGAAGAGTCTTTCGGTTGATAAATAAATCAAGCGAACGACTGCCATCTGCTGATGGACGTCAATTACTATACCGTCTCCCTGTGCTCTGAACCGTAATATTCATCGTGTAAAGTTTTACTTCATCGATATCCACGGTCATCAAACAATGCAGATGGATTTGTATAATTCGTTCACAATCATGATATCGAAAATGTAAACTTTACAGACTTGTGAAATAAAGTGGACAGAAGATTTCCTCACGTCAGGATAGGAAAAAAAAGGGAAAGGGCCGATCACGCGAGTACTCCCCGATCAGTAAACTCCTGTCTATAGTCTGTAGTATCCACCATACCCTCATCGAGGCCCATAATTTGTCGCGGTTTGCACGGGGTGGTCGGGTAAAGAGGCAAGGTTATAGTGCGGAGACAATGGTTTTGTTGGGTGCAGGGGGGCTGTTCCAGCTGTAACGTCCCACGACCTCATCTGATGATAAATGATTCAGACGTAGCTGAAGACCGCGGAAAGACTGTCTCCGTGCTCGCGATGTCGGTTACGAATATGAAAAAGGAGTCGGTAAACAGGGATAAATCATTATCTGTATGGACAATAAGAATATAGACCTCATGCACTCAAACTTGTAGTGATTCCGTGATTTTATATCACTTTTCATATCACATCGTGAATAATTCTCGATGATTTCTCCTGATATTCGATCATCTCGTAGTGATTCCGAAGTGACTTCTGATCGATTTGGTCGGATTTGAGATTTTTGCTGATTTTCGATCATTTTAGAACCGATTTACATGAATTTCTGAGATTTCAAAGCGATTCTTTCTCTGATTTCAACTGATTTGTATCAACCAGGCTGATTTCAGGAGCGAATAGCCCCTCGATCTTCTGATAACAGTGTGAAGACGAGTTATAATTTATGCTCGCGGAGGCTTGGGACTCGGACTCCGTGTGTGTTGAGAGATTTGCCCAGCAGACGTCGCATTACCGTCAGCTTAGGATAAACTCGGTCAGTCCCAGAGCCGAGTCTTCTTCTGGAACAAAATGGCGGTTAAAAAAATTCAAAACACAGAATATAAACGGAGTTTGAATCGATCTGAGAGAAAGTGCGTAAGTCGAGGGGCGACGACCTGAAAATCGGTATGGGATCATCGTGGATGAACGAGCCCAGATCTTATGTTACACGTTTTGTATTAGGATTGTCATTTTTATGCAAATTAAGGATGTACTTCGGGTCAAAAACTATTTTTTACCACGTCTTCAAGGTTTGTGATTTCCTTCCTGGGCGTAAAGAACGAGAAATGAAGTGGATAAATAGAAATAGAAAAGCAGAATGCGACCCTCGAGGACGAGCTGTCAGTGCGGCGTCCCCCGCGTCGCGGCGGATCTCCGAGGCCTTCTTAGCCGAAGAAATAACAGCTCGGATTAGCCGCAGTTCATGTATCGCCGGCTCGGAGGGGCCTCCGCTCGATTTCTCAAACGCCGCAACGAGATATTCGAGGATCGGGTTGAAACGGATTGGATTGTTCGACTGACCGGACTAACGGGACTACGATAATCTGTTTATAATCTGTTTAGCGGGCTTAGCGACCCGGCTTCGCCTCCGAGGATGTAAGGACTCGACTCGGACTCAATTATCACTAATTCCGAAGTTATGCGAGCCTCCTGGTCGACGGTTTTCGAAAAATACGACGGGGGACGGGGAAAGAAGCGCTCGTATCCGAAATCTTAATACCCGGGATTGAATGGATCGAGCGGAGCAAACATGCTTTGAATACCACTCGACGGTATCAATACCGTCGGTGCGACAATCCAAATATTTGCCAGTCAGATTAGCCCCCCAATTCAGGAATCCAGTTTCCTGTTTCGCCACCCTGCATCTGTATCGGAGTTGGAAAACTCTTTCTGATTTTTTGGTCCGATAAATGGATAAATGGAACAGTGGCGTTATGCGGATGGTAATCTCCTCGAGTGATCTTATTTTGCGTGAAAGGTGAGCCTTTATTCGGTCCTTGGTCCCCGAGTAGCCACCTGGCCGTGAGAGCTTGAGGCACGGTTCGCGACCATCAGCAGGAGCCATGAAAGGATTCGGATGATCGCGCATGCTCTCGGCCACATTGTGTCCTGCAGGCTTCTTCTCGGTGCTGAATTGCGGTTTATAGTTATTCCATCTTTGCTGAATGCACTATTTGGGGCTAATGTGATTATGCGGACCGAGGAAAAGACTCGCTTTATGCACCACCAGGATTCCTGAGGATTCAAAAGACCGGAAAATATTTCAAGTGTCCTGCAATAGTGCTGGACGAGATTACTAATTATTAAGGGGGAACATGAACCTTAAAATTTCAAACAGTCAAAACCATCGAAGTCATTTTTGAGATTTTTTAATGGTTTTCACGTGATTTTAGAAAGATTTTTTTTCCGTTTATGATGCACTGAATAAAATCTACCGGTGAACCGATTTCAGTTTTTCGGGTCTCGAACCGTTCAGTGAAGAGGCCTTTTCGATATGAACAGAGAACTTTTTTATAACTTTATTTTTACTCGAGTTATCGTGAAAAGTAACGTATGAAGACAGAAAGAGGCTATTTTATTCTAAAAAATGATGAATATCTGGTACAATTTTTATCGGATCAAGAAGTTCTCTGTTCATTTTAAAAAGGCCTCTTCACTGAATGGTTCGAAACCAGAAAAACTTGAATCGATCCACCGATAGATTTTATTTTGTGCACCCTAGACGAAAAATAACGTGTTTCAAGAAATAGGCTAATTTCTCTCTTGAAGGTTGATTAATTGGGCTGTTCACTTAATTCTCAGAGTAAAAGAGAATCGCTCGTGAAATTCAACGCTGTAAACAGCTGTTCGACTATTTGTTGATTTGCTCTGAGGATTATTCCAAAGTATCCCCTCAGGGGTGCTAATGTCGATGATCCTGCAACGGAATACTCGATGCTGTACAATAACATCCAACGTAATCCATCGGCATTAATGATCAGGACCGTGGGCTTTTTGTGCCAGTGTTTACCACGCGACTGTTACATATCCGTTTTTCTCATCATTGTGCAAAAGGTGTCCCCGATGTTTGTCCTCCGCCGTGAAGTTTGTCCAGGGTGACTTGCGACGTCTCAATATAATTCACGATCTCGAAATATCTCAGGATTTCGTGTGACGTCGAAGCAGCCGGGTGCTCCTTTGTGCTTCCTGGTTCGCAACCGAAACTGATTCAAACTAGGCGAGTTTGTTTTTCAAACAAACCGTGTTTCGACGATCCTGTGTGGTACGTGCCTCTCTTAGCTTCTCCTGCATCGTCCACGAGACAAAATTCAGATGCGATAGTATTTTGATAAGGAGGACGACACGCGGTGCCACGTGGACGTTTGTGGATTTGCATAATTACAATATGTCCACTATTATTTTTTCAGCTTCAAACCAATCGACAAGGGTTTGTCTTAGGAAAACTTTCCGCCATATTTTAACTGACACGTGACCAAGAGGCTGCTCGAAACACTCGAGTGTGTTCGGACTGTCATTTTGATATCGATTTTAATTGTAGACTAGCCGGTTTTAGCCAAAAAGCTCATCGCTTTTTGCGTAAGGCACGATCGCACAGTGCTGGTTTGTTTTTGAAATAGTGTTCAAATCCCCCAAAAATTTCAAAATTTTGATTCGTGATTAGAAGGCTGAATTCCAAAGCTCGCTTTGTATCTTCAAAATTGACAAAGTTAGCAATCGCCATTTCTGAACCGGAAGTCGGATCGGGTCTAAACAGAAATTTGCACCATCTTCTGGGTAAAAAAAGTATCCTCTCCAAATTTCACCGGAATCGGTTCAGCGGTTTGGCTAAGCTCGTGTTTACAAGCAACTTCAACGATTTGACACCGAGACGCAGGTGCCGGAAAAATCCTCAAAAATTCCCAAAATTTTGATTCGTGATCAGAAGACGGTATTCCAAAGCTCGCTGTTGTATCTTGAAAATTGACAAAGCTGGCAATCACAATTTCTGAACCGGAAGTCGGATCGAGTACACAAACAAAATTGCACATCTGCAGGCTGAAAACAGTATCCAGTGCAAACTTCATCAAAATCGCTCCAGCGGTTTGGCTGAAACCGTGTTTACAAGAAATGGTGGGGTCACATACACCACTCTTGAAAATGCTCGAAGACGACTACCCAGGTGCCAAACCGTGCTCCCTACATGATTTTAGAATTTTTACTCGATCCGACGTTTTTAGCGATGGCGAATGTATAAGGCACTCCGTTTTTAACGATCGTGCCTAAAAAATGGCAATTTTTCTTCAATATCTGGCCCATTTTTAATTCTTCAATACAGTTTCATAAATTTAATACAACCATATCAGTATTGAGATATAGTGATTGAAAACAGTATGTTTTCCAATGTCAGGACCCAAATATGAAATTTCACCAGGATTTGTAAATTTAATTCCTGTTTGTATGAGAAATTTCGAGGTATTTTTAACAGTGTTTCGAGGTGCTTTTATCAAGTGGAGATAGGGACCGCGTTTATCTCCATTCCATTGTCTACCTTCTCCCCGAATCCCAGATTTCCGTGTACCACGTGCGTCGCGTTCTCGCCACGTGCCCAAGTGGCCTGGGCGAGTGCTTCCGCGCTCTCGATCCACGCGCCAATCCGGAAGCGGATGCGGCCACTCTTCCGAGGACGCGCAGCGTCTCTTGATCCTGCGATCGCGGTCCTTCGTCCTCGGATACGGGTATCCAGGGCCCTCGAGGGCGAAGCGGAGGCCGAAGAGCCCTTTACCTCGGTATCAAACCTGGCGCGAAATTCGATATCGTTGGAAGAGAAGATCGGCGGTGGCCAGGCCGTGGGCGAAGTAGCGGGCGAAATTGAGGAGTCCATCTTGTCCATACGATAACCCGCACCTGGGACACCGCTGGGTCCCACCTATGGCTTTGATTTAACCCCCAGTGTGCAGGGGATTCGCACCTACTTGATAGATGCGATCCCGACACGAGAAACGCCAACATAAAACGGGGAACGATCAACGACCACCGCATCGGTTATAGTTTCATTGGTTGTATTCTGATTCTGAGCAGGACGCGGTTTTTGAGATGCTATGTTTATTCGATGAGAGGATATCGATTGGAGAAATGAACGCCAGACTCATATCGGGCTGCAAAACGGATTGGAATTAATCATAATTGATTAGAAATCGTTACAAAGTGGTGAAAAAAAAATTGAAAATCAGCAAAAGCACCGTCTTTGAGTGATTGGTTGTAGTTGAAAATTCTCAGAAATCGACGAAGATCATCGAAATGTTGTCTTAAATGAATGAGAGCCTAGAAATCTTTTGGGATTGTTTGAAAATCGGTTAGAGGTTATTCACTCAAATTTACAGAAATTGTAGAAAACGTTGGAAATCATTGAAGTCATCGACTTTGTTGTTAAAAATTCTCAGAAATCAATGAAGATCATCGAAATGTTGTCTTAAATGAACGAGAGCCTAGAAATCTGTTGATTTTATTGAAAATCGGTTGGAGATTTTCCTAAGATTGAAGAAAAATCCAGGAAACATTCAAAATCATTGAAGTATCAGGACTTTTCGTAATTGCAGATCATTGAAAATCATCAAGGAGTCTTTCGAAATCGACGAAAATCACTAATATTTGAAAATCATCGAAACATTGTAAAGCGATTAAAAAATTACTACCTCGAAATCGTTAAGAAATAACCAAACTGTCCTCCATTATTTAATTTTTAATGACTTTCAACGATTTTTCAACCGATTTTGGAAAAACCGCCGGTTTTTTCTCCCATTGGCAAGTTTTTTTCCCCGGTAAAAAAAAAACTGTGACTTTTATCCCGTCAAGGAGGGCAGAAAAACACCAGTTTTTAACCCATGTGTGATAAAAAATGATAAAAAATTAGGTATTGTGCCTGATAATCCAGTAAATATCTCGGGGTTAAATTTGGTCGTTCGGTATCCTCGGGGTATCCAATCGGTCGCGCGTCTCTGTAAAACCCAATTACGATCCGACGACGCGTAAAGGGCAATCCAATTTGCATAACGCTGGTTCGCGCCACAATGATATCTCCATTACACGGTTTCTCGGCTGTAGATCAGCCCGGGCGGATATTTATGACGGAGTCGCCCCGCTCCGAGGGGTGTCGAGGGGTGACACCGCGGGGGTCTAGTTTCTTATGACGTCATTTATCCTCGCTCGACGTCGCGCCGGCACTCGGACTCCGATCCAATCCAATCCGATCCTCGATCGTATGCGTCGCGTGCAGCGAACGCTAATTGCAAAAAGATTTATTGCCCCTGGAATTATTATTATAACACATCGCCTCTCATTTTTTTTATTCATTTTTTTTTCAAATTTGTGCAAACTCGATTCAGCCAACTATATACAAATATTCCCACAGATCGATAAGGAGACTAAATATCATTTTTTTTTTTTCGCGAATTTGTAACCAGAGGAGGATCGCGTTCATGCTCTTATGGTTCGACCGGGTTGAGTGACAGGCTATGAGCCTGATCACCCCGGCCCAAACGACCATACAGCATCCAGGATCCAGCGGCACATCAAAGCCGCTAATGCGCGCGTCTCTTCTTTTTATTCTTCTTTGGTCCTTTTTTTTTTCTCTCTCGGTGCCAGGACGTGGTATTTTTTAATCCCTTTTTCGATACCGTGGTTTTGATTTTTGGATTTTAACCCCCCGCTTTGGGTACAGGTTCGAGATCTATAATTTATTAGTTTTCCGATTCGTTCCATTTGGGTGATGATGTGGTTGATTATAGGACGACTTCCTACATTCTTCAGAGCTCTTATGATTTTATGGTACAGATACTTGATATTTATTTTGTCGTGTGGTACAGTGTGGGAAATGGTTACTCGATAATATTCTTATCGTGGTTGTGAGATAATTGAGAGCAGCGTGATTGCAGTTTCTCCACATGAATCCCTGCACCGAAGGATAAACAAGTTTGCGATCTATAGTATAGGAATCTTAATTTTAATATACGTTAGTGTGAGAGTTTGTTATAAATCAATGTCACCTGTCGCTGATCGCCTCTCGCCACTTCTGTATTGTAATTATCGTCCTCGGTAAACACTGTTTTGATCTTTTCGCATTCACGTTACACACAAGGGGATACATAATGTGTAAGCAAAAAATGATTGAATAATCAGAACGCGAGGGGGAAATAACTCAAGATTTGACTGACACAGTATTTTTTCTTCTTTTCTTTGTAGAACAAGTGTAATTATCTCATTTATTTCAATCCATTTATCTTTCAGTTCACATTATTCAATTTATCTTGACCTACATTTTTTTTTTTTTTTTTAAATTAATTTTTTTTTTGTTTTTTCATTTTTTTCTCGTTATTTCAGTTATTTCCTCAATTATTTCTCAATATTTCACGATCTATCGACACGTTATTCTATTCCAACGAGTTGTTTCTCCCTCGTGATAACGAGGATGCAATAGATTGAACAATCTCTCAATTCAGACACAAAAAGTAACACAAGGATAATTGATTACCTAGTTTTACCACGTTATGTAAAATTTTGTTTTAAGTTCGAGTATCAAGAATACCAAAAACAGTGCGAAAAGTTGATCATCTTCAACGTGCGCGTGCGCCGAGTCTTCTCTCCCTAGTGCGGAAAGTTAGTTGATATTCAATTCCCCTCAAATAGCTTAAGTCACTATTGTAATTGAATTTAGACTCTCTGAGTGATTAAATACTAATTTCAGTCAATATGAATGCCTCGTACGTGGCTCGTGTCTGGCTTACCAAAGGGCTGAGCGGTCTGCAGATCGGAAAGATGATTGAAAGGAACGTTTCTAAATAATGAATATGGTTTCATTTACGAGGTCACGCGGTTGAGGTAACTCTCGATGTGTTCAACACAGATTTGGGTCCAGGTTTAAAAGAGGAGTCTTTTTGTGCCTCTGCACAGTCGGTGTTCTTTAAATGCGCGGTGTATTGTGGTAAAGGCTGGCTATAAAAGAGGAATAACAAAAAACGGTGGTATAACAAGAACCGTAACTTGATCGACTTATCAATAACCGCGTAATTATTGTAATAAAGAGTTGGCCGTGCTCAAAACAAGCCATAATAAGACGTAGGCGTCTTTCCCACAGTAACTTTATACCCCTGTGGCAGGCCGTTCGGTTCACAAACGTGCTTTCAGATTCCTGATCCTCCGAACCCTTATATGCAGACTCCATTGAAACTCTTCGCCTCCTTATGCGCTCTTGCGGGTTTGGCTCTATCTGGTATTATCCCGCGCTTATTACAAAGCTCCGCACCATACGGTATGTAAGCACCAGCTTGGCTCTTTGTTGGCAAATTAATTTATTACGGACCAATTACCGCACAGTCCCTCCCACTCAAAGAGTCTTGTTTTCACTATATCCAGGGACACTGGTGTTGGCTGGTATTCAAGCACGTCGTCATTATACTCGCGGACACGTTATATAAATGGGGCAGGCCAATTCCTATATCGTCACCTACGTACAACATTGAGGTATGGGTATTGTAAACTCGAAAGCAACTATACCTACGTGGATTAGAGTCGAGTAATACGACCAGCCTTGCACCGCATTAGGTCGTTTGATCGAGCAAACTTCGCGGTTATCACTCAAGTTTTTATCAATTCAGACCAAAAAAATTGTTGGTAAAATCAGCTGGAAGTTCTCAATAACAAAATCGGCCATCCGATATAAGGTTTTGACAATTGTCTCAATAACAAATACCGATTTTCACCAGTATTTTTGGCCAAGCTTCCGAAAGAATTCGAGTACCTATAATACGATTCATGTTTTCCCAAGGTTTTGATAATTTATGAGAATTTTCGCCGGTTTCAAACGATTTTCAACATCTTTTTACAGTCATAGACGATTTCCGTGGATTTCGAACGTCATTGATTGACAATTCTAATGATCTTGACAGATTTTTCTATCTAATCTCAACGATTCGATAGATTCAAAAGTAGTATTCCAATGAACACCGCAACAACCTACCTCTTTACATCGATATTTTCATGATGATCGTTATACCGACTCTTGATTAATTATTCAAGATGTACGGTGGAATTGGTACCGTTTTGGACCATTCAACAATTTCTGACGAGTTTTCAATAGTTTATCGATCACTCACTTCTGTAGGTGCTTATAATTCATGAAATTATTCAATTACTAACACAAATATATGGATACAATTTTTCAATACTTGATTGGATAGGAATAAATTCACCCAAAGATTGAAGTGTGTTTTCAACTTTTGTACCATTTGTCGCTACTGTAAATGAAGCAATTCGAGCAATTGATTACTTGTTCAACCCCTGAAGTGATCTTAGTTGGTTGTGTAAAGTCACTTTTTCGGCACGCAAATCAATGAAAAAAAAAACTGTGCTACAACATGAAGCACAAGTAGAGAGTGAATAGCAACGTGTTCGAACGTCCTTACAGCTAAAAGGATTCTCCCATTGTTTCACATCGGTCTAAGATCACCACTCCCAGATTAGACAGGTGGTTATATCCGTCTATCTGTCAGTCCAGATGAATCTAACGTCGATAATGCCATTAACAAATTCAATTGTACACCGATCATCAGTCTCTGAAGGGTTTCAGGATCTCACCGTCCAATCTGATGCTTTGTCACGTGACGTAAACGCCCCGGTTTCTGACATTCTGAGGATTTCAGCTAAGATTGTTCTCTTCCGAATAGGGGAAAATGACATGGAATCGAAAATGATCGGTTTCATTGGATGAATTGATACTTTTTAGCCAAAAATCGATCATCTTTTCGATCCATAATTCAATGAACAATTTAATAATGATCTTTTATTTGAGCCTAGTGTGGTCATCAATGATGCGTTTTTATATCCTAGATTTTGGACTATATGGTTCAACTTTCCTCCTCGATGATTATTCTTCATCAGTCGGTGAAAAAAAGGGCAATGGACGACTTCTTCTCTCCTCTTCTTATCGGACTCTCCAGAATTTTTAGACGATCGCGTTCTGAGCTGAGAACCGAGAGGCGATATAAAAAGTATAACATGAAAGCGGTTCCAACGTCTCCGGTGTTTGCAGATCGTCGTAAAGATCGGTTTCCTTCGAAAACGGTCCGCGGTGACCCGGATTTTACTGCGTGCGGCTACCTACACCACCGACCGTCAGATAGATGATGAAGAGAGATCAGATACTTAGGCCGGGTTATAGGGGCGAACAGCGAACGTTTGATTAACGAGAAGCAAAGCGTAGGTAGCTAGAAAAACCGGCGTCAGGAACGCTTAGCCTTATTATGGGAGCAACCGACGGCTACCTGGCTCCGGGACACTTAGACAAAGACAGGCGATGACGTTTCGGGATCATTAATGTACGGTTGGCACCCGCGGAGGGATGAAAATCATCGATAAAGTATTTCGAAAGACACTGTAAACAGGATTTCAAACTTTTTGCCATCACCCTATCGTATCAATCATTCGATCCTGTTGTCATCGTCGTTTGTTTTTCTCAAACTGACAACGAGACACCGACGACAGTTGTCGCTCGTTATTTATTCAGTCTTGACTTGAATGAATGGGTTGACTTGTCGAAAACAATATTCTCTTACGTTGGAGCAAACTGTGGCTTGTCCTGCGTTAATTGATCGTTCGTTATTGATTCAATTCAACATCACCTCTCAAGACGAGAAGGAAAAAAAGTAAAACGAATATGGGTATAGAATTGTGAATTATTTGTGTGACATTTTTCATATTGTCGTAAACAACCTAACTGCAGGCTTAAATAACGTAAGAGTGCTAATCCTCCGTTGCCATTCAACGTTAGCTATGATTAATCATCGCTTCAACTTATACGAATGCCAAAACTGGTTTTCACGATTCTACAGTCGGCAATTATCCCCGATCGAGCCAATACTGTCTTTTCAAATGTACAAAAATTGACACAATGCACAATTTTTTTACGGAAAAGTCATCGAACGTCACTTCGACGCCAGCTGAGATCCGCACGATCTGCGTGTGGATATTTTGGACTGCGCACTTCGAACTGCGCATCGAATCTGCGGTAAAAAGACTTTATACCGCAACTTGGAAGTCGACGGTATAAAGTGCGACGTTACGGATCTAAAACAGGCGTAAAAAATCGACTTTTCAATGGCTGTGCGGTAAAAAAAAAATTGTACGCATTCCCCTCGCGAGGCTAGTTCGAATTATAAATTCCTGCACGCGTTTATTACTCAGCACAACTTTTGTGGGACGTTGTACGTGTGTTTATAACTCGCCGCGTACACATACGTATAAACACAACAGCTGATCCTTCACCCTCTGAATATCCGTGGTTTTTCGTCGGACAGAGACGGATCACAGGTGTCGGCGCTTTTGACGCCTAGATCTCGGCGTGCCGCATCAGGTTCTCTTTCGCAACGTTGAGCGTTGAGCTCGCTCTACGGAAAAAAAACGTATCCCCCGAAGCAAAACACCTAAAAAAATTTTTGAGTGCTTTTTTTTCTTGTTTTTTTTTTTTGCGACTACTGTTTTCATTTTCCACCAGCCACGTTCGCACAACGCAGACCGACACTCGGGGATGGTGTCATTCGGCGGGGGTGTCGTATCACAATTGATGCCTACGGGCGGAGGGGTTGGACGGGATGAAAGGGACCGCCGTGCCGGCATTCCCACGGCAACAATGCGAGACCCGTGATCTCCTCATCGTCTACATCTTTACCCCTGATGGTTATGCCGGACTATGGTCCAGCGGACGAGATCAGCTACCACGGTCACCACCCGCAGTCACAGTTGTGACTTCATTTGGCGCAACCCGACGCCCCCTGGAGTAGAAAAGAAAAGAAAAGCTGGGGTTTGACTTATCTCGTTGTTTATAAATGTCCAAGGGTTGTTTTTCGCCGTCATGTAGCCGATAAATTCGCCAGTTGATCATCGAACTGGTTCGAATTGGCCGAGGTGACATTGAATGACTCGAAACCAGTTTTGTCGAATCACCGTGTTTAATTAATTATTGCACCCGCGCCGTTGACATGTTTTGACGTATGAGAGATGCTGTCAATTTTACGGTCTGGATGCGCAGATCCGTATCCTAGATAACGCGACAAAGTTACTTTTTTCTTGTCAGTCTTCTTCTTTTCTACGACTGAGAATAGTTGCGTCGAAGATATAACGTTCAACGGGGCGCCAGACCGACGCCGACCCACCCCTGTCGAGATCGGGCTAATTCCCACGATATTCTGCCCCAGGTACAAACACGGAAGCCGAAACGGAGATTCTGCGACGACTTTTAACACAAACCGAGCAGATAATGGTAAATCACAGAGCAAACAAACCGGTAGCCGAGTTGTTTTTTTTTCCTACCCCGTGGCTCTTTCAGGAGTAGCCGATGACCACCGCTCTAAGCCCAGGGTAAACAGCCGCGATTTTATACAAATTTACGATCCAAGGACTTCGGGACTTTGTCACTCGATCCGGAAATCAAACGTTTACTCTCTGTTACTGTCGAAAGAGTCCGAAACAAAAAATCGGTACGGAAGATCGGTATTAAAATCGGTGAGGCTCTGCTCCTTTCTTCTCTTATCTGATCTCATTGATCCTTCTATAATCAAACCGATTTCAGAATTCATTCACGTCAAGCGGAAACCGATCTTGCCGATTTGAGGAAAATTACAGCTCGAGGAAGAGATCTAGCTTTTTTCTCTTCTGATGTAGCTGATAAACTCTTCAATCGAACCGATTCCGGGGCTCCTTAGGCTCTAGTGCAAACCGATCTCAGGAGAATCGCTGCTTTGAAAAAGAGTTTAGAGAAAAAGAAACAAGGGATCTGCTTGATATTCATCTATCAAACCGATTTCAGACTTATTTCAGGTTAATTGAAACCGATCTTGCCGATTTAGGGTAAATTACAGTTTGAGGAAGGGGTCTAGCGAAGGCAGCTCAAAAATCGGTATGATATCGTGCTCTTTTCTTTCCTGATCTAGCTAATAAACTCTTTTATTGAACCGATTCCGAAACTTATTTCAGTTAAGCGCAGACCGACCTTGAAAGGGTAACCATTTCGAGAGGGAGTTTAGAATTAAAAACAAGGAAATCGATGAAAAATCGGTACTACCACGTTTCTTTTTCCTCTGATCCGATAAACTCTTCTGGCAAACCGATGCCAGAACTTGTTGAGGCCGATTTTATGCCTAGTTTCACGCTTCGGCTCCTTACCGATACCACGATCATTATTATCGTATTTGTATTGTCGGGGTGGCGTGAAGCCGATAATCGGTTGGTCATTTTATTTCAATTGTCAGAGTAAGACGTCACGTGTCCGGACCGATTCACACAACCTCTTCGCGGGGCGTCCGCGTTGGTCCAGGTGGTTTCATCCGCCCTGGCCGGTCACGTTCGGATCGGCAGAGGCCCAGGGGGAGGTTTATCTGTTTATCAACAGTGGTCCAGCGACGGCCACTATATCTGCCAGTTACTACGCGCCGGCACAATGAGACGCTTGTTCGGTAAGAGCGAAGCCTCTCGCGCCAAAGGACAATGGGGAACGATGACTCGCAGATATTAGTCAGGAGGGCCCAGAGATCACCGAGGCGATATTTTCTTGCCGAGCGGTAAAGAGCCCATGCCGATCATCTACAGGTGTTTAAAGATTGATGGCTGACTCGAGGCTTACGTGCACCGAGATAGGTTTCGGTTTGTGGTACCCACGTCTCGTTCTAACAACTCGGGACGTACGGTCTTAGCGGTATCGGTACTCGGAATCGATTCCGATTGATTTCGATTGATCGACCGCGATCCGGAGAATCAAAGACCGCGTCAATAAGAACGGCTAATGGAATTATCAGCCCCATGTCCCACTCCTCGATCCCGACAGAAATCGGTACCCAGACTATAGCGTTTACTCACTCGGATATTTTATTGAACGGAGTCTAAATAGATTAGGCCTTGCGTCATCTCCCGGAGCGCTTGATAAGCCTCCATTACCGCTGTACAATTGTGTCCCAACTGGACAACGCGACAATGAATTCTCCTGTCCGCTACGAACAATGACCGGTAACCCATCACTCCTCCGTTATTGACTCTTTATCTTCGCTGACCAGTCTCGGTACTCGACTAGGGATTAGCAGACACGATTTTTACCTACAAAAAAAAGGAAATCGGTTTACCGATTGTCTCAGAATAGCAATCATCGGTATTGGAAGAATTATGATGATCCAGGAAATCTGTACACCAATGATTCTTATATTGTTAGAATAAAATATAATGAAGATACAAGTATGAAAATCGGTATGATAGGAAAAAAAAATGACTATAAGGAAATTGGTAGAGTGATTCTTCTAGAAAAATCAAAAACATAGTATGGAAAATATTTATATGGTTATGAGTCTTGAAGTAAGGAAATCGGCACGTCGATTCCTTCGGAAAGATGTGGAAGAAGATATTGGATGACTTTCCAGAAATCGGTATATGAAGAATTCTTTAAAGAAGACAAAAATTACACGGTTATCAGTCAAAATTGGTTCGTCGATTCTTCCAGTAACGTAAAAATCGGTATGGAAAAAATGAGGTAGTTCGATGTATAACAACAAAAATTATCCTGAGTGTAGGAAATAATGAAATCCTTCTAGAAATTTGAAAATTGGTATGAACAAAGATAATTAACCGGTCATTCGGTTAGGATGACAAGAATCGGTATTGAACTAACTGAAATGACCATGAACTGAAATCTTCAGAACGCGATTTTATTTAAGAAAGATGAAAAAGTTGCGCAAAATCCTCCATACATCGATATTCCGAGAAATACAGAAATCGGTATCGAAAATATTGAAACGATTACGTCACTCCCGCACCGATATTATTTGAGAGAATTCCGATTGATCTATAAAACTAGGAAATCGGTCTCTATAAATCGGTAAATTAAAAAAAAAAATGAAATCGTCGATCGAAAGACGTCGAACAAGGGTGAATAGAGAGAATGAAGGTAGGGCGAGGGGGGGAAGTCGGTCATTAGCGGGTTGTGACGTGGCTTACTAATAGGCAGCAGACAAGTGAAGATGTCCGTAGAGCTGGTCCGGAGCACCGGACAGAGAGAGCACCGGTCCAGTGATATGACGTCGACTCAGGGCGGCGCCTTTGAGGTTGGCTCGCCTCACTTCACAGAGCCGCGACAGATACACCTCCATGAGGCTTGGTATTACCGCGTCGAACCTCTACGAGTCTCAAGTCTTGACGATCTATCCTCCAGCTCCAGCTCCAGCTCCAATGCTCTTCGGCATCCAGTCCACTGGCTCGTACCACGTACTCCTTCCACGTACATTCCAACCCCTCGACGAACTAGGGACGAGCTGAGCCTTGTGGATCTGTGGGCACCTTCGCCACGCGTACACGAATAACTCGACATTGTTGTATTTTATCGATTGATTGATTCATTCATCATTACACTGGTTTGATTATTCGGATCATTATTTTGGCGTCTTGAGAGGAGAAAGAAATCAATCTCACGGTTTTTTCGAACGATTGTGATTTACTTATAGCATGCTTAGAACAATCCTAATAAGGAATCATCGTTTGTTGGGCGATTAAACGTTCAATTAATTACGTGGTTCGATTTTATCTCGAGTTCTGTCGAGGATTACAGCCTCATTGAGACAGCATTAATCAAAGAGATTTGATAGCTCTATTAATCCAATGAATATATGACTGCAATAGGATGGATTATTAGACTCGAATTTCAAATGACCCTTGAAATTATTTTTTTTAGTGATTGTAGAAGGGTTTAAGGGACTTTTTACCACTTCGATCGAATAAATGGCGAATATCTCACTTCCGGCTACTCTAACGTGGAAAATTATCTGGACCACTTTCAAAGCTTATTAAATTATCTACAAAAAAGGTTATTACACTTTTTCACTTACATGCAGCCATTTCAGAGATACAGAGGCTTAAAAGTCAGGATATCTGAAACACTTTGGGATCAAAAGATGTCTGAACTTTGAGCATATAAATCGCAATTATCTCCCTTCCGGCTACTCTAACGGGGAAAACTGTTTAGACGAATTCCAAAGCTTATTGAATTACCTACAAAAAAGGTTTTCAAACTTTTTCACTTACATGCAGCCATTTCAGAGATACAGAGGCTTAAAAATCAGGATATATGAAACACTTTGGGATCAAAAGATGTCTGAACTTTGAGCAAATAGATCGCAATTATCTCCCTTCCGGCTACTCTAACGTGGAAAACTATCTAAACCAATTTCAAAGCTTATTGAATTACCTACAAAAAAGATGGTTACACTTTTTCACGTAGATTTAGCCATTTTTGAGATATAGAGGCTTGAAAATCGGGATGTGCGATTGACGCTGACGCTTAGGGATCGAAGGATGTCTTGAAATCATTTTAATTGCAGTTTCTATTCTTCAGTGACTTTGAAAAACTTGATAAGCTACTTCGAGTATCAATCTAAATTAGTTTAAATGACTCCAAACCGACCGTCCAAATGACTTCCCACAACTCAACGAGCTCGATGTGACCAGCTAATTGATTCCTGATGACTATTTCTCAAAAATTCACAAAATTAGCACCTGACCATGAACCCATTAATTGAATAAGTTCGGAGAATATAAGTTGAACAAAGTATCGATAATAATGACTAAACTATCGTTGCCTTCTGTTGATTTAGTCTGTGAAATTCTTGCGATCAACAATCCGACGACCAATGAGTCAATACTTCTATTATCATGACGTCAGGTTCGATGACGTTCTTGAGTACGTCGCGTGGGAACCCGTTACGGATCAGGACCTCCATGGTCTTCGTTGTGTCCGCGGCCAGACGTACCGGTCGTCTGAGTATTCACCGATTTGAGAGGCGGTCTCTGGTGACATTTTCGCCGAAAATATTTTAACCGTTTTTTAATTTCGTCGCAAGGTTTGACGGCAGGTATAACCCCGTCCCCCGAGTGCCGGGTGGAGAAGCCCAGGACCCCAGGACCCCAGGACCCCGGGACCCCGGCACGGACGAGCGGACCGAGATGATGTATCAGATAGAGGCGCGCGGCGATGTCGGATAGTAAAAAGTCCTAATGGACGACAAGCCAGCGCGGATAACCGGCGGAATATCCTCCCCATCCCCTGCCCGATGCCTCCAGCCCGGGGGTCCCTCTGTAATGGATATCTCCGTCAACGATTTTGGTAAACAGTTCATTTGTCATTTCGGTTCGGCGACGAAAGCCGGGGCTCTGTTACAGGTATAGACACACCCACGTGAAGACGCCACATTTTTTACGATACCTGCATGCATAGGGCAGGGGCTTTGCATGGAGGTTTGGCGGGACGATCGCGATCGTTGCGCTCTCTTCCGTGGAAATTGACAATCCGACGAGAGAAGCTCAAAGAGAACGCCGCGACGTTATAATCCGAGGTCTCCTACGCCTCGCTGCGGCCGGTGGCTCTCCCCTTTCGGGAAAAAATATTAGTAAAAATATTTATAGGATTTATGCCACAAAAGAAACGACCCAGGCGCGCCATTAGAGGCGATTAGAGGGACTCGGCGATTAGGGGCATGGATATTGTTTGGTGGACTTGTATTTGCGCTAAAAACCCCTTCTTCGGCATCCGTAAACCGTTTAGAAGCTTCAACTAGGCCTCTTGCTTCATTCTAGTGAAATAATATTCCTCTACTAGTAGTCTAGTATTTATTTACTTTAACAGAAAGTGAAAAGGAATTTATGCGGATTTATTTTTCGCGTCGTTTAACCACCCGTCTTTTTCCTCTTCTTCCAAAGGGTTGATATCCTGTCCCGTTGGGCGGCTGCACAAATATTTATCCTAATTATCCCATTATCATATTGTATTCGTATAACATTGTGTACAGATTTTGAGATCCGAACTAGATGAGACGGAGTTTATCCTCGGGAAGGATTTCGAGGGTCTTTATACCACCACATCATCGACCGGAAATATAATTCCTTTGTGCGTCTGTTGCCACTCGGAATAAATACCCAAGATTTTTTCTTAGTCTTCGATTCAATTCAATTCAATTCATTATTGCGGAGATAAAAATCTCCTAAAGTTGACGTGGCTTTCTACGCGTCCAGGTTAAGGAGTAGGAAAAACGTTTTTGATCGACGACGTGTGGCTACGGTTGAAGAAGAAAAAAACTTGTTATAAATAAAAATATGTACAGTAGAGAAAGTCAGAAAGGGTTCAAGAGGACTACAGTGTGATTCAATAAATTCTCCAGGCTTCATTATACATCGAAAAATTGACTTTTTCAAAAATCACTTTCATTCTCTCCGGAGAGAAATTCATCTGAATGAGGGAAACTGTGAAAAAAAAACTTCAGTGATAAGTTATGGTCAGTTATCAAAATTTAGCGACAAATTAGTCACTCTTTTGCTGATAACTTGGTCCAAAAATTTTATTTTCCAATTTCCCTCGTTCATACGATGAAGGATTGTTTTCCAAAGAAAATGAGACGTCGAAAGACATGATCGGATTAACCGTGTGTCTGGTCAAGTGATTTTTGAAAAAGTCAATTTTCCGATGTGTAACGAACTTTGGATAAGATATGAATGATTTTTTGAGTATGTAGAATTTGTTGAATCACGCTGTACTGATCCCTGCCTCGAGAAAGAAAAACAATGAGGATAACGCCGCAACGTTCCGCGTACGATAAATAATAATAATAGAGATATTCGTCGGACACGGTGGCATCGGCGAGCCGCTCACCATGCGCTTTGAGGAGGACCCTGCCGCTCGGTGATCCATCTTAGTTCCATGTGTCCCGATGTTGGACTCGCGTCGTCCTGACGCTCGACTACTACTTCAAGTCTACACATACCGCAGTCCGGGGTCTTATTCACCGGTGGATTGAGAGTGGGAGTGTGGAACTGTTTAGTTGATCAAACTCTACCAACTTATCCTCTTTACTACCGTCGCAGAACCCTGAAATCAACTAAGAGGAACCGAGAAGCATTCGTTGAAAAGAATTCATGCTTCCGGTACGATGTACAGGCGTACAGCGTCGAGTTAGCCTCCACTGCGCAGATCCACGGAGCAGGCCCACGCCCACGACTTGCGCTATGGATCTGCGCGCAGAACGTGGCGTCGACTAGCTCTGGATGTACTCGCTGTTACTTTTCCTAGATTTTTCGCACATTCTTTACCCAAGCATAGATCGTATCACTCTCTGCGTTGGACTCCACGCTAATCATTCAATAAGGAAGTGAATAAACTGGTTTCGAAATTCCGTTAATTGTCAATTTTCGATTAAGATGAATCGATCTTCTTGTATTTCATCGTAGATTAGACTCCCAAATTCTGTTCTTAGGTTAGTTTGGTTCAAAAATGCGATTCAATCTCAATTTTCAATTAATCTTGACCACCTATAATATGCATCGATGAATCGATTGATTACCTTCTCTTTTGTCATGAGAAAAATTTGATTCAATTTCGAGTACCTGTGATGAGGCTCACGAATGTACTTTACGATTTTACATGATTTTAATAACAGATCAGAGGCTGAAGCCTGTTGGTAAATCTTCATAGCAATTGGCTGCTGGATCTACGCTAGGAAATCCTCTACTATCCTCGATTTTGATCTAATTAGCTCTGTTCTCATTATATTCTTCTACTTATCACTTCCGTCCGTTACATTTATCCGTTATGACTTTATATTATTTTTCCAATATCTTTTCATGTCACATCCTCAAATTTTGTACAGACCCCGTTCAATCAAATAATAGATAAAAAATTATTCAAACATATTGAAGAGTCTATAAACAATATTATTCAACAATATTGTTATTACACTGTATTAATATAATATTCATAATTATTTATCGGTCAATGATTGCCTGCGATTAGATAAATATTTTAATCATAAAATTGCCATTTTGATGCCAATGAATAAAATTGAATAAAAAAATGCACAGGATTTCTAGT
>JAFFZH010014077.1:62652-76788 GCA_018420115.1 Euura saliciscinereae | reverse complement strand
AACAACCAAAGCACAATACACTAGTACTTCTAAGACTGACCTAGCACCCTATTAGAGGGGAACACATTCAATATATTATGGACACCTTGTATCTGCTATAAGGGGTACATTGGCCCCTTGAAAAGCAGTATAATGTAAATAATAAGATAAAAAATATTATTGTTTAGTTTTCCAAAATATAAATTGAATTCGAAGAATATTCATTGTACCATGGGTGCATCCCGATTTTTTATATTTTCGTACAAATTTTTTTTTTTCGAGCTGTTACAGTATTGCACGAAAAAAGTTCATTTTTTTTAGATGTTACAGTATTGCTCCAGGAAAAATCTATTTTTTCGAAATGTTACACTATCGCACCAAAATCTCATGCCAGTTTTGAGTTGTTACAGTATTGCATTCCGCAGCTCTAATTACCTTCAACATCAATACTATAACTTCCTGTTTTTAACTATTACATTGACCTAAAAAAAATTCACTTTTTTTTGTCCAAATGCTACATCATTTGACGAGTAATATTCAGCAATAAAACGAAAATTCGAAAATTTGGACTTGCTACACTATTGTTCTAGGGGTGCGATATGAGAATCCATCAATCATTGAAGCGAAACGAAAAAAATAAAAAAATGTAGCCAAAAATTTTTTGTTGATTTAAAAATTCGTATTTTTGATTGTTTCATTTATTTCCTCAGTTATTTCATTCATTTCTCATTATTTTGAATATTTTTCATTACTTCAGTCATTTTCACAGTTATTTTTCATTATTCCAGTCATTTCCTCGGTTATTTTTAATCTTTCACGAGCTATGATTGACATGTTAATTCAACGAGTTACTTCGCCCTCGAGTATATAGCAATGAAATGATACATTATTTACTCGCAGGGTGACGACATGAAAGAAAAAAAAAGAAAAATACCATCAACGATGATAATATCATTTGATTTCAGACACTTCCTCGTTACTTGAAACGCTTGATCGGACTTATGGTCAGCGTGATGACCGAGGTACAAAACTCCGGGGTCAGCGTCGAACCGAGAGTAATTAATTGTAAAAATAAAGACGAAGTTTCCGGATCCGGAAACGCGACGCTACGATCTTTCAAAAAAAACTTGTTGACGGTAAAAATAATTCAACTATTCTACTATTATTTTAGAAACGCAAAAATTGAATCCATTTCAATATATTTTCAAAATGACCAAAATTGATTAAAATCTACCAATTTTTCGGTAGTCGTAAGAATAATTTATGACTCAAACTAAATTAATCTCAATGTAAACTTTGTTGTGACTAATGTAAAGAGAGCCACACGTTATTCTCCTTCTTTACAGAAACTCGACGGCAATGACACCTTCGAGTATCTCGCAGACCGGAACATGGTGACTTATCGTGCCGAGATAGAGGTGAAAATTTTATCCCACAAGGAGCTCGAAACATTAGGCAAATGGGACAATCGGGACAAGATAACGATCGAAAAGGGCAAGAAGATAGATCCAGCGAGAAGATTCTTCCGGGTTGGAATCGGCGAGGTATGTAAAGCCGAGAATTGAGTCGAATTGAGTCGCATTAAGTTGAATTGGGTCGAATTGAGTTGAATTAGGTTGAATTGAATTGAGTCAAATCGAGTTGAATTAGGTTGAATTGAATTGAGTCAAATCGAGTTGAATTAGGTTGAATTGAATTGAATCGAATTGAGTTGAATTAAGTTGGATTAACTTGAATTGAATCGAGTCGAATTAAGTTAAATTATGTTAATTCATGGATCGCTGGTTCAAATCCCGATTCGACTGTCCAGGCGACGCCCTGGACGTACATGCAGGTGGACCCGGACAGTCAAGAGCCCCTGCGGGACGGAAACGGCAAAATCATGTGGACCGGATATTGCATAGACTTGATAAAGAAGCTCTCCACCGAAATGGACTTCGACTACGAACTCATTGTCCCTTCGAACCCCAAAGACTTTGGGAACAGGTCGGCGAACGGGAAGTGGACGGGGGTCGTTGGAGACTTGCTGCGTGGGGTGAGACCTTTGATGACAGTCAATCGACGCTTTTAATTGTTTAAAATAATTGTAAATTCGCGTTTTTTTTTGTATATCGAAGCCAATAATCGATTAAAACAAATGTCTAATTACTGTAATTTTGATCGGGCATAAGCGAATTGATGAATTTAATTCAGGAAACTGATATCGCGGTAGCGGCTCTGACGATGACTTCGGAACGCGAGGAGGTGATAGACTTCGTAGCACCGTATTTCGAACAATCTGGAATATTAATCGGTAAGTAGATTAGGGTCCGTTCGGACACATCTGGATCGGACACAATACATATCGGACACAAAATAAAATACTTGCATCATCGGACACAATCTTTTTCGGACACATGCCGGATCGGACACGTAGCTCATTTTCGGAAAAATTATTTTTTGACTGGCTGGGGCAACCCAACAACAACAACAACAACGTACAAGGGAGGCGGATATAAGGGGTTGATTTGTTGCTATATAAATACATGCGTGGAAGAGTCACCTTATATCCGCCTCCCTTGTACGTTGTTGTTGTTGTTGTTGGGTTGCCCCAGCCAGTCAACCAATAATTTTTTCAAAAATGCGCTACGTGTCCGATCCGGCATGTGTCCGAAAAAAAATGTGTCCGATATGGATGCGTCCGAAAAGAATTGTGTCCGTTCGACATTCGTTTAAGCGAGACCGTATATAATTAATATTTATCTTGTGTCCGATCCGGTTGTGTCTAATCCGGTGTTTATAAAATACATCTAAACCTTGTGTCCGATCTGCATGTGTCCGAAAAATATTGCGTCCGATGATGCAAGTATTTTATTTTGTGTCCGATATGTATTGTGTCCGATCCAAATGTGTCCGAACGGACCTTTCCCGGTAAGTATACGTGGTAGTAATCGATCGATATCGTTGTGTCTTATCATTACGTCGGAGCGGTGGGTCCGGCATTGATTTGCATATCTGTCAAATTACATCATGCGAGGCTAATAAAATGAGACCATCGCGTGCCACGAGCTATAGCTGACGGAACTACCAGAATATATAAGAATGCCAAAGAAATTATAATTCACGAATAACCGCGAAGTATTGCATTTTTTTTTAATTTTTCTACAGGCTTTTGGAAATTTCGTTGTGTGATCCAGAAAGTTCGACCCGAGCGAGGGAAAAATAACTCGTTGAACTGACGTGTCAATTATAGTCCATGAAATAATTCATAATTCACTCGAATTAATGAGAATAACCTGAATTGATGAAAATTAAGTAAATTAACAGAGAATCGACTGAAGCGATAAGTTGAACTGACAATGAGTTGAATTGAGTCGAATTGAGTCAAATTATGTTGAATCAAGTTGGATTGAATTGAATCACCTGAATTAATGGGTCGAATTGGATTGAGTTGAGTCGAATTTAGTTGAATCGAATTGAATTGAATTGAATTGACTCGAATTTATTCAAATCCGGATTAAATTATCTGCAAAGAATTACGTCGAATCAAATGAATCATTTTAAATATTTCAACCCACGGATTTAATATGTTACTCAAATCTTGAGATGTTTTCTCCTACGAATCAAGTATTGTTTCAGAATAATTTTTTATTCTTCTTTTTCCAACGCCATAATTGATGAAAACATGGAACTTGAAGAGTATTCTTTGTTCTTTGATTTTTTTTCCAGTGATTCGAAAACCGGTGCGAAAAACTTCGTTATTCAAATTCATGACGGTACTCAGACTCGAGGTTTGGTTAAGCATCGTTGGAGCTCTGACAGTAACTGGGATCATGATTTGGCTACTGGACAAATACTCGCCTTACAGTGCGAGGAATAACAAAAAGCTCTATCCCTACCCGTGCAGGCGAGTCTTCTGCGAAACTATATCACAGAAAAATAAACTATCCGTCTCGATTCTTACGAGTCGAACCAGAAGCGAATTTTTTGTATTTTACAGGGATTTCACACTGAAGGAAAGCTTTTGGTTCGCTTTGACCTCCTTCACGCCTCAAGGTGGTGGCGAAGCTCCGAAAGCTCTTTCCGGAAGGACTTTGGTCGCGGCTTATTGGCTGTTCGTGGTACTGATGCTGGCCACCTTCACAGCGAATTTAGCGGCTTTTTTGACCGTCGAAAGAATGCAGGTAGTTATTATCAGGGTCGGAGTAGAGTTCGATAATGCAAGCCGCGATACGCTGGCGCAATGCGGGTTGCCGTGTTTCGGGGGGTGATTCAGTTCCTCCGCGATGAGGACGCATAGCGATCCGAACATCATACCCGTTGAATATTGAATAATGAATCGTGTGTCGTTTCGTTCAGTCGCCAGTCCAGTCCTTGGAACAACTTGCGAGACAGTCGCGCATAAATTACACCGTACTGACCAACTCTCCCGTTCATCAATATTTTATGAACATGAAAAACGCGGAGGATAAGCTTTACACGTGAGTATATGGAGTAACTGTATTCTATTTTTCATTATGCCCTACGGTCTAACGGTATAACCACTCAAACAGTTGATTATATACATCGGGGTGAAAACGACGCGACAAATTACCTTCAATGGCAGCGAAATTAGTATAATCCAGTGCAATACTCGTCCCTTGGCGGAAGGGGTGAGAAACGAGCGGGTTCCGGCTGAATATGAGCCAGGGGTTGAAGTTTTCATTATTTATTTCGTTTTTATAGCTATGTTGAATTTTTCGGACCTGACCTCAGATCGTGATTAGTAACCCAAAATCCGTTTGAGTATCAATTTTCATCGAAATCGAAATGTTGTTAGTTTTTTTTTTAGCATTTTGAATGTGCCAAATTTAAATTTTTCAGAACTGATTTGAGATTTGTGAACAACGAAAGCAAAAAAACCGTATGGCATCAAATTTCATTCAAATTCGTTGATCCGTTCTCAAGATATCGTCATTTTTACTCGAATTTTTGAAATTTTGTTATTCAAATAATTAAAAAAGTACCAAACCGATCAAAGCCAAAATCTAATCAGTTCTAAGTTTGGAAAAACCGCGTCGATTGATCCCAATTCAATCGAAATTCTCTGGACATGAAAACGTGGAGGTCCAGTAAAATCTAAACTTTTTATTTTCGGGGTGACCGCAATAACTTTCTCTTTCCTCTAAAAACAGAACAAAAAATGAATCTTCAAATTATTTTGCATCAATTTGTGAATCTTTTGCTGCGACTTTAGAATCGTTATAATCGTTGGTCAGTAAAAGTTATTAATTTACGATTTTTTCAGAGTGTGGAAGGAGATTACGCTGAACAGTACAAGCGAACAGATAGAATATAGGGTCTGGGATTATCCGATAAAGGAACAGTACGGACACATACTTCAGGCCATCATTCAGGCTGGTCCCGTCGAAACAGCTGAAATCGGCTTCCAAAAGGTGAATTTTATTTCCAGTGTCCTGCAGTGAAATCATTCAATAATCACAAGACCATCTGTCGATTAGTCCTCAGTTCACTCTCATTCGTTTGTTTTTTTTCATTGTCAATCATCAGAAGTTTAAGATTTTTTTTTCCATTCTTATCTGATGAGCAGAAAATTAGTATCGATGAAAAAACTTGTCAATCCTAATTGCGTTTATAATTGGTTTTCGAATTGACAGAGTTTGCCGATACAAAAGTTCAAAAATTGACAAACTTTGATCGCTCTTACTAAAAATTGTATTTTTGGACGAAAATTCGGTGCTTTTAAATCCGACGAAACTTCTTTATCATTCTAGGTAATAGACAGCGAAAATGCGGAATTCGCGTTCATCCACGATTCGGCCGCGATAAAATACGAGGTGACTAAGAATTGCAACCTCACAGAAGTGGGCGAAGTCTTTGCCGAACAGCCCTACGCGATCGCTGTCCAACAGGGAAGTCATCTTCAGGATGAGATCAGCAAGAAGTGAGCAACAAAGCACCGATCAATCATTATCGAAGATTTTTTTCTCTAGATTTTTGACAAACTTGAATATTCCGGGAATAATATTTTTTCAGAATACTGGACCTCCAGAAGGACAGATATTTCGAGAGCTTGACATCGAAATACTGGAATCAATCGCTTCGAGAATCTTGCCCGAATTCGGACGACAGTGAGGGAATAACGCTCGAGAGTTTGGGTCAGTTTCGCCAAAGCTCACCGTCCCACATTGTTTTCAAACGGCACAAAAAATAATATATCATGCGAATTCGATTTCTATGTAGTTTCCCTTAATGCGTGAGATTCTCCTCAATGACACATTGGGGTGAATCAAACAATTTTTGTTGTTGTTATCAGTATCATTTTCGCAAATTTTCGCGCCTTTTAGGCCGTTTGGAAACAATGTGCGTCCGGTATCGCCTCTATCAGTTCTCATCTGATCGATGTTCTGTCGCAGGTGGGGTGTTCATAGCGACTCTGTTCGGTCTGGCGCTAGCGATGATCACGCTCGCCGGTGAGGTGATTTACTATCGGAAACGATCGAAGGATTCGAAAAAGGAGCCACCTGCGAGAACTAAGAAGAGAAGATTACAGAATATGCAGATGAAACCAGCACCGGTTGTCTCACTCGTCGACAGACCCGTGAAGAATATACAACCGAGGGTTTCTCACATATCCGTTTATCCCAGACATTTTGCTTTCAAGGAATAGGAGGAGGCCCAGTTTTCAGAATCTTGAACTTATCGTTACTTACAATTTACCATCTTTTCACAGTTATGAGAAGTAAACGTGTGTCTGGGATTAATTCCGAGTCAGAGGTCTTCTATTGTCTCCACTATTTTAATTCGATATCAAAATCACATTCTAATTATTGCATTACATACAACAAACAATGTATGTGATATTTATACATAAAAAAATTGAATACGGAGGCATTTTTACCTTTTATTCTCCTCAGATTTGTAGAACTGATTAGATTTTTGCGAATATCGGTTCAGTACTTTTCGAATCATTTGAATAGCAGAATTTTTAAAAATACAATAGAACTGACGATATTTTGAGAACGGATCAACGAATTTGAATGGAATTCGGTACCACATGGTCTTTTGCTTCAAAAAAAACTAAAAACATTTCAATTTCCATGAAAATTGGTACTCGCACGTTTTTTGGGTCACTTAGCACGAATCTGAAGTCAGATCAGCGAAATTCAAAATGACGAATCCAATTTGCTTGGAAAAAACACTAAAAATATTCGAAAAATCTCATGAAAATTGGTACTCGAAGGTTTTTTGAATCGCTGATCAAGAATCTGAGCTCAGATTTGCAAAATTCAAACTAGCTGGAAGCAAAATAAATAACTGAAAGTTCATAGTCAGCCCAAACCCTCTCCTTTTATTTATTAATCGAGACTACAAACTGTCTCTGACTGCAGTTTCCATTGAAGCGTGAAATACGGGTCCGCAATCCGCGTTATTGCGGTGAGTGAAAATTAAAAATTTGACGATTCCCCTTTTTTGAAGAACCGCATGAAACGCGGAAGCAATCTTCCTCGACGGGTCCTACCAGCCGGTAAATCGGATACTGTGACCATTGCAGGAGACTTCGAGTCTCTTATATTTCTCTTCTTATAGTTCTTCATTAATTTTTGTATTTCACGTCTCCGTTTCTTCTACCCACGACATAATCCAGCTGCGCCGATCAATGTTGGCTAAAAGGCCAATGATCTCTCGACGCTTTCACCCCACATTGCATTTCGCTTTTTATATCATTTATAAACTCTTGTCGAGCTGAAATACGCGCAAACTTCGAAAGAGTGATTGAACCCGCTGCAAAAACTCGACGAGAACGATCAAATTACGAAACCGATATTCACAGTCACCTCGAACGACGTTTCAACCATTTGCATTGTCTCTTCTTTCGACATTCTAAGATATTCGATTATTTTTCACATGTGGTTTCAAAAAACGACCGAGTATCATTTTCAGGATGCATATTGCGAAATACGCGCAAGATTTCGGTCTACGACTGAATATTTACTATTTAGCTTCGCCCTTTTTTCTGATATCGGTATAAAATACGTCCCCCCCACGTCCCCCCCACGACGTAGTCAATCAAGCCTTGCGCGTAATAGAACTTATCAACTTTCTTTCGCAATTTTTAAGGATCAACGGTTACCGCTATTCATGCCACAGACAGTGGCAGTGAATAAAAATAATCTCAACGGAGACGAGGAGAAGATGAAGAAAAAAGAAAATGGTGTGGAAACACGCGGTGAGGGATTATGACTGGGAAAGAATGGACAAAAGTTTAGATAATTTATGGGTGATCCAAGCGGAAATGACAGTGAGGCGTAAAACCAGAAGTCTAGAGGAAAATATAATAAAACTGTGCAGCACCTTCACCATGTAACAACGGTTACACAGATTTTAAAGAAAGTTTGTATCTCGTTATACATAAAGGGGACCCTTTTTTTCTATTGTTAGGTATTCGATCCTCGAAGTGTACATAAAATAGAATATCCCGTGAGAGAATTCACCGCGTCTCACCTCAAAGGCTTGGGACTCGTGTATACGAACGTGATTCGCACATTTGTATCATACTGAAATCGAACGAAACGGAACGAAAGTTAATTCCAGGGTCCAACGATTGACGAAAATAATCGGTCAAAAAATCGGCTATAAGTTTCGAAAGTTGTACGCTGGCTAAAAATATCCTTCGTCCATATGTCTTCGTAATTCTCTGGCACCGATCCTCTGGTACAGAAATTTGTGTGAAGTAAACTCCCCAGTTTCTGACTCCTCGATCTTTTATTTACTTTATCAATATAGTTATCAAGTTTAATCATTCAACTCCAAAATCTGATTTAAAAAACGCATCATTGACGACTAAAAGTAACTGCGAAGTTTGTCATGCAGCAAAAACGGGACAAATACCGGGTTCTTTCGGTTTTCCGTTTATTTCAACGTTGAGCTACTTTCTGACCCCTAGATTCACGAGAGACGAAACCTGAATAGTTTTTTTTTTTGTAAAGACGTTCACTTCGTTGAAACAGACTCATTCGACTCTGCCAACACGAATATTTGTTACATTTGTAGGAACTATGAGATCCCATCTGATAATTATTGGAACGAACCGCGACTCCAAAGACTAAACTAGCCGTAGCGAGCCGAGTGTCAGAAACTAGGGTCGCAGTGGGGTCAGAAACTAGCCTACATCAATTATCGAGTGTCAGAAACTATCAGCTGCACTAGGCTCGAATAAAATATTATCATTAAATTATTCATCGAATTATAAATCGAAAAGATGATCGTTCCTAGCCTGAGAAGCATCAATTCATCCAATGAAACCCATCATTGCGGATTACACGTTATTTTCCCTTATCTGAAATCCTTATAATGTCAGAAACGGGGGCGTTTACCTGAGGTATGCATTATATAAAACCGTAGAGTTTAGGTAACGACATCGATTGCACCGCATTTCTATTAATCGGTGGCGGTTATTTTAAACCGAGACGTAAAACGTACTTTTGCCACGATCGGTGGGCCTGGTGGGGGACCCAGCGGTCCAGGAGTTCAGAATCCAGTCAATATAAGCGCGTCCGACGGAGAAGGCCAAGCCATTTGGTGACAAGTTAGACATGGAGAATCGGACGACTGATCATTGACCAGAGACAATATCACACCAAACATTTTCGAATCGTGTTTCCGTTACAAAAAATCAACGGACTCCGCCAACGATGGCGTTCTACAAGGTAGGTGATGGACGAAAGCAATCGAAGCACCGAATTCATTATTCACGCGTCTTTGCAGATGAGGAATGCGTTTATCGTCGTCTCTCTTATCTCCGCGATATCAGCGACCGATTATCACTACGAAAACCGCAAGGTCTACAACTTCGAGGGCGCCGAGGCCGAGGCCGAGCCCTACAGGAAGCCGTGGTTCTTCGAGGAGTACTCGAACCCCTTCACTCCGCCCAAATCAGGGGGCTACGTGCAGTCCGATAACGCTTACGAGTCGGTAGCCGAGCAGAAGCTGCCCGAGGTGTACGAAAACCCTGCGGAAGCCCACTTCGCGTCTTCGGTTATCAAGAAGATACCGAGGGAGGACAAGAGCTTCAAGAAAGCGATCTCTCCGTTCTACACCCTCACCGACTCGGATCCTGAGAAGTACAAGTCGATCATCCTCAAGTCAGGAGCTCCCTACTGCCAGGAGATCAAGAACCCGAAGCCCGCGAAGCGGTTCAGACGCGACGCGATGACCTGCTACAAATGCAAGGACCCGAAGAACGGAGCCACCTACGAGCAGTGCTCCTCGACCTACGTTTCCGGCGAAAAGCCGCAAGCGAGCGTCCAGCACGAGCGGTACGTCCCGTTGGCGGCCAGCCTGAGGTACCGACGGTCCAACGCTAACCCAGCTCCGGCTACCACCGGGGTGGAGAACAAGGACGACTATCGTTTCCCGGAGGAGTACTTCGCCCCGCCGGTTGTCGCCGCTGAGGCCACCGCGGAGAGCAAGAAGAGCCCCGAGAAGTGCGAGAAGGTCTTCAAGGACTCGATGGTCTGCATGGTCTGCACGAACCCGGAGACCCACGGGAAGTACGAGCAGTGCTCGTACACCAATCAGCCCGACGACAAGTCGTACGCCTACAGCAAGTCCAGCTCCTTCGGTCTCCCGCACTCCGAGAAGGACCTGGCCGAGTCGAGGACCCGGGAGAATTCGGCACCGCGGAAGGAGGAGGCTAGGGAGAGCGAAGCGGAACACCCTGAGCTGGACAAGTACTTCAAGGAACAGACGGCGCAGATAAAGTCGAGGACCCCGAAGCACAGGAACTTCGAACCGGACCTCGCGCTCGAGTCGGGCTCCGAGAACGTAAGGGACGGTCAGTGCGCGAAGATCGCCAAGGACAACATGGTCTGCATGGTCTGCAAGGACCCGAAGACCGGTGGCAACTACGAGCAGTGCTCGTACGCCCATCACCCGAGCGACAAGGCCTACAAGGTGAGCAAGTCCAAGTCCTTCGGGTACCCGGAGGCCGGCAAGGCTGCGGTCAAGTCGGAAGGCGAAGGCGAGTCCTGGCCGTACGAGGGCGCGAGCTACTCCTACGGGAAGCCGACGAAGAGCGAGAACTACGGATCGACCGGAAGCGGCGAGGACTCGAGCGAGAAGTACGGCTACGATCAGCCCAGCGAGAAGCAGGAGACCCAGGAGTACGTGCCGTACAATTACGAGGAGGGACCGTCCGCCGCCTACGTCAAATCCGAGTCCGAGCGGATCTCGGAGCAGGTCAAAGCGGACCAAACGAACTGCAAGAAGGTTGAGAAGGACTCGATGACCTGCACCGTCTGCACGGACCCGAAGACCGGAGGGAACTCGGAGCAGTGCTCGTACGCCTATGAGCCGGACGACAAGCAGTTCTCCTTCAGTCGGGCCAAGTCCTTCGGGTCACCCGAGGAGGGCGAGCAGGCCGAAGACCCCGGGACGTCGGCGGAATCCTACACCGACCAAGGGAGCTACGCAGTCGCGTCCGACAACAAACCGCACGTGGCTGGCTCGCCGGCCGAGGGCGTCGAGGACCCCGCGAAGCTCGTGGTCGAGTTCTTCAGCACCGCGGACAAGAAGAAGGAGATACAGAAGGTGCTGAGCGAGTTCCAGCAGGAGGACAGGTCCAAGTGCAAGAAGGTGATCCGCGACAAGCTCACCTGCTTCCAGTGCGCGGACAAGGACGGCGTACAGAAGGAGGAGTGCATCTTCGTCGCCGCCCAGGAGCCGGCGAAGGACCGGGTCGCGTATCGCGAGGTCAAGGAGTACCGGAAGGAGCCTAAACCCGCGGAGGCTGTGGTTAGTCCCGTTATCAGCAAGCGGAAGGAGAGGAAAACGAGGAAGGCTAGTCCCTACAGCTTCTACGCGGAACCGATTCTTGCCGCCAGCGAAGAGAACGAGGAGGCGAGGGAGGCAGACGAGGCCGAGGAGCACGAAGTCGAGAGGGAAAACGTCCAGACCGCCGACGAAGAGTACGACTACACGGCAGCGACGAAGCCGACGTACGACAAAGTCCTGGGTCTCACCCTGCCTCGCTACATGCTCACGACTTCGGAGCACGAGGCCGAATTCGACGAGGTTGTCGCGTCTAGTAAAATATAGTTTATTTATCATAATTGAAACTGTGTCTTTAACTTTGTTCCGTCTCGACGCATCCAAGGCACGTTCTCTTCTTATTTTCTATCAAATATTCTGAGATTTTGAAATTGAGGAAATAATTTGAAGCGAATAATTTCTTCTTGCTTTTCCACACTGTGCGTTTATTTGAAATTACAATTCGAAGCTCATCACTCGTGATGTACGATAATTACTATCCTAAACGTGTATACGTGATAAAATTACAATAGTTTTCGTTCTTAATTAATTTCTATAATACATGGTCAGAAGAATAATTGATAAAAAAATACTGAATAATTCAGACGAAATATTTTCATAAGCGTAAAATGTTGAAATCCAATTATACATCTAAGAATAATGATCAGTAACGTTGTTATTTAGTTTGTAAAATTGTTAGGATATAATAATAATAATAATCAATTGTTATTCAGTTTGTAATTAAATAACTGTCAATTAAAGTAATCCGATCAGTTTTTTTTCGTCTCAACGGAAGAAGGATAGAGAGCAAGAAAGAAAATGCATATACAAAAACGATTGAATTTAACAGTTTTTTTTTTGTTTTTTCGGTTTTTTTTTTTTGTTTACGTCTATAAAATCCACGGTCACTCCACGCGTAATATAACAGCGATAATTATTGATTGAACTATAGCTATAGATATAAATAGATGTAATTAATCGTGATACAAAATAACAGGAGAGAAAAATAAGCGGTGCAATCGGTTTTCACTCTTCTGTAACACGAACGACAAAAGAAGTAGGTAACCAGTTACGTGTGATTTTATACGCTTGAGAAGAAATCGTTCTTTTATAGACTATATATTGTTTGCTTTTTTTTTTAATTTTTTTCCTTTGCATCAATCTCACAAGCTACGATTGTGCAACTATCTGTATAGCTAGCTATATTATAGCCTGGTGTTACGCTCAATCAAACCTGAAATTCGTGATTCTGTAAACTTTCGATGAAATCGTGAAAGACACGTTCTAAATAATAGCGTGGATATTGTTATTATTATTATTTTTTCGTACTAGCTATAGACACAGTAATTGGCAATTTTGCAATAACAGTAACACAATAACACTTCTTATACGTGAAACCTTAAACGTATTAATAAAAGCGTAACAACTTTAGGCACAAACGTGCAATAGCCACGATCGAGATCGGAATCTGAGAATTAGGTTACTCCAGTGATACTTGTAACGATGCAACCTCCACTGCGTTCCAGCGGCTATCCAATCAGTCATCAGCTATTTGACTCAGGCTCTCATAAGTTATAGCAATACATATATTATTTTTAGTTATATAATGTATAAACTAGTTGTAGAATAATTTATATACCTCGGGGATATAAACGGCCGTTTATTGCCCTGCTCCAGCAGGGAAAACCGCTTTATTTCCCTTCGGTGTATAAATAGGTGCATAATATACTATTATTCATTGGTATTCAGTATTTCCTGAACGAGGAAAAAAGTTAAGATTACGAAAATCTTTTTTTTACAATCCAGTAGGTGATTTGTGCAAATTATTATTATACAATACTTTGGTTGACAAGATTTGTTCGAATAGGGACGTTGACTCGGAATGAAGAGTGATAAATGTGTGCGTGATAATGGAATACAATTTTTAGAAACTATAAAAATTATAGATTCAACTTCTGCATAGGCGACTATAAACAGTAATTATACAAATTATTAATTTTCAAATGTCGTCACACAGTAGCCACGTCCTTCTGTTGAACATGGTCGTCCGTACTTCCGTAGCGCCATCAGATGGTAAATTTGTGCGCCGAAGGTACTGTGTGACGTCATGCGTGACCGCGGTTTAGTACCGCGGAGTCGAGGTGAAATAACTCAAGACTTGAGTGACACATTGATTCCGAGGGTTGAAATAATTCAGAGTAATGACTTTAATTCAACATAATTCGTTTGATTTATAGGTTAATTTAACTTAATTCAACTTAATTCAGATTAATTGAACTTAGATCAACTTAATTCAACGCAATTCAACTTGATTCAATTTGATTCAACTTAATTCAACTCGATTCAACTAAATTCAACTTGATTGAA
>JAFFZH010014077.1:51822-62642 GCA_018420115.1 Euura saliciscinereae | reverse complement strand
GTGAAACTCCGTTAATTCGAGTAATTCTCTGTTTTCAACTTAATTCAACGCAATTCAACTTGATTCAATTTGATTCAACTTGATTCGAGTTGATTCAACTTAATTCAACTCGATTCAACTGAATTCAACTTGATTGAACTTGATTCAACTGAATTCAACCTAATCCAAATTAATTCAACTTGATTCAACTCAATTTCACTTAATTCAACCTAATTAATTCGGGTGAAACTCCGTTAATTCGAGTAATTCTCTGTTCATTCAGTTTGAAGTGAATTATGAATTATTTCATGGACTATTGACACGTCAATTCAAGGAGTTATTTCACTCTCGCGCGGAGTTCGAACGCTGTACTGGAAAACTTAATTTATGTGAAAACCAAGGATAAACAATTGAATTAAATAATCCCAATAATCAACTTATCGGATAAGAGAATAAAAATCTGAGCCTCAATTAGAAAGTCGATGAATGTTTAACGATGATGCGGTATCTGATGGTCGGTAGGGTGATAAAAGGCTATCGACAATACAGGACATTCAAAGTACTAGTTGACTGCATTCAGCATCGTGGCATGCTGCTGAGGGTAGAAAAGACAATTGCTATAGCATTAGCAGTTTAGTATCACGTTCCTCGGAATGTCGTGGTACACGCACACTCGATCAATTCATTTTTACTACTGTTGTAAACGCAGTCAGCTCCTCTCGCTACCGGTCAATATTGAATTTTGCTGTACAAGAATTTGAAAAAAAAGAGCAAGGAAGGCAAGCAATATACTGGTTATCTCAATGAATAGTTGCAGTACCGAATACAAGGTGTAACCGACTAGATTTTGACCGTGATGAATTTAAGGATGTATTGGCCGTACAATCTCAACCAAAAGTGATTCTCGTCGATAATATTAGGTACTTCGGGATAAGATAAAAATCGGAAAAAAATCAACCACAATCAAGACGATCAAAGTATTAACTTTGAATAATAACAATGCCCAAAAGTTATGAAAAAATTGTTCAAACAAAACATTGTGCAACAAATTTTCTAGTAACGTTATTTTTTTTTAATCTCAAATGAATGCCCTAATTCTTCTGAATACACATGAATTTTTGAAGAATTTTATCACTATTTTGAAATTTCCGTTTTCGAAAATTTCCAAATTTTGAAAAATGGAAAAATAAATCTGAATTTTGGATATGTTTTTGTGAAAACGATGTGGATTACAATTCTGAAGTTTCCGGAGGGTGGAACAGATAGTTTCGTGAATAGAGCCTTTACAAATTTTCGAAAACGGAAATTTCAAAATAGTGACAAAATTCTTAAAAAATGCATGTGTGTTCAGAAAAATTAGGGCATTTATTTAAAATGAAAAAGAAAATAACGTTGCCAGAGAATTTATTAAACAATGTTTTTTTTTGAACAATTTATTGATAACTTTCGGGCATTACTATTATTTAAAATGAATAGTCTTATCATCTTTATCATGGTTGCTTTTCTCCGACTTTTATCTTATCATAAAGTACTCAATTTGCCGACGAGAATCACTTTTGGTTGAGATTGTACGGCCAATACATCCTCAATCATGAAAAATGTATCCATCCGACTATCAACAGCTTCAATTCGGTTAACACTCTACGAAATGATCTACTCATCGTTGCAGTGACCCAATTTAACAGGAATTCCGTCCTCGGGTTGTTGCAGGTTGAGTTCTTCGCAGGAATCTCTACACAGTAGATTTTATTCGGAAGCAATTAGGAAGGTACTCCAAGGCAGTAATGGTTGAGTTCGTAAAGACAGCAGTTGTCGCCTGTGCACAAAAACAGGTATTCATATACATACATACTACTACTACTACAATTATGATAGAATTTCTCGTTCATATAACTTTGAAGATTCTTGGAAGATGAAATCATCGATTTTTCTTCGTTTTCAGCGAAAGAAAAATTTCATTCTCTTTCAATGTCCGAAAATATCCACTTCAAGGGTTTTGGGGAAATTGAAAGAAGATAAGATTCTCACAATCTCATAACAATTTTGGGCCCAACAGTTTTCGAAATTTCTTTCAATATTCTTGAATGTATGCGATATGAAGATTTCGGAATCATTTGGCAGAGAAAATAACTAAAAGGATAAAATATCAATCATGATCTTCTACCATCAATAATTAAGATTGAAAAAGAGGCGAAAAAATCGGGCTCCAAGATCGTATCTATCATCCATAAGAGCTTCCATAATTTTTTCATTTTTCAACTAATTTCGATGAATGTATGCGATTTGAAAGGAAATATACGCGTTTTTACCATCAAAATCACCTTCCGGCACATACGACTTTATGTCATCAACACATTCATAAAGAACGTTCATACATGTTTACACTAGGCCCTTCAGATACGCAATATCTTTACGTGTTTTATTTTTGCACAAAAATTCATTAACTTGATGATTATTTATTTTCTTACCCATATTTGAATTTGAATTTGGAATTGGGTATAGATGAAACAGCCAGTCCACGAAATGAAAAGTGACAGTGTAGATATATTGCGATGCGCGTTCAGGGTCATAGGCAGTACGTCGTGAGATCGATGATAGTAGCTTGTCCCGGCGTAGGAATTACCTTGCTAGGTGGAATTCTTTTTTCACCTGGCAAATTTGCCTCGAATGTTCGGAACTCCAGAGGGTGTCGAAGATAATCGCAACGCCATTAGCCGTTTATTGCTGTTCGTCGAAAGACAGCAGGCGGGCCGACCCATTCCTTTCCAGGGCCGCGTCACTGCTGATATTTTCACATTTTATGACTGACCTATAGATCGCTGCAGAGATAGCGGCGGATTCGAATCCCCAGCGGTATGAGTTACAAGTTGGAACACCGATTGTGAGGAAGAAACGGAAAACGTGTCAACTTTGGTGACTCCACTCCGGTGCATAGTGCAGGCAGTCCAAACGAGTTTAGGTGAAGCGGATTAGAGAGACTGCAGTCGACGCCTGATTTCGAACATTTTCAGGTTGTCCAATCGTCGAATTCTTTGAACGGATTTGTACTTGTGGATGATCAGTTCCCCCAAGAAAACCAGAACATAGAAAGCCATGGCTGCACAGTAGAATTTGAAAAGAAGAAAAATCGATTCCCGCGTGAACTTGCGCAACTCTTCCCGCGTGTTAATCTCCGATTGAGAACCAGACGGACCCGGATTGAAAGACCTTCGCTTCCAGTACTGCAGTATTCCACTCTCCGTCAAACGAGTCAAAAGTCTATCCAATACCGCAGTCACGCTTATCCAGTTCCGAGTTACTGCCACAGTGTTGTGCCTGAGCACGCAGCCGTCGAGTACGTCGAATGATATTCGCTCTCCAGACTTATGAAACAATGCCCTGTGATAGTCCACTTCGATGCGTGTGGCGAGGTAAGCGAAGTCTTGGTGTTCGGAAATTCGGCGCAAAGCCTTCGACGTGTTCGTCTCGATAACGAATCGTTTTATCAGTTCCGGCCCCCATTCCGACTCGTTCCTCTGGTCCTCGAGAATCGCCAATTTGGACGGAGCACCTCCGGTGGTGAGATTCGCCTCGATTATTCCCTCAACGTCGTCGATAGTCGATTCCGTGTTGTCGAGGGTGAGCATCGACGTCAAAGAAGTTTTATACGCCGTCGTCATGACCAAGGAATAGCAGATGTAAATAATGAGCAGAGCCTTCCTCCCCGCGGAGACGGGCCTGTAGACGATCGGATTCCCGAGGGTCGCCCCAACGATGTCCAGAATTATGCGGACGCAGTCCGGCTGCCGGCCGTCCTCTGTAATGATCAAGATGATGGCGGAAAGCGATCAGACGGAGAGTGTGCCTTTCGATTTCGAAAGATTGCGTATAGCTATCAGAAATGCCGCTTACCCATGTCAAGGTGACGTGTGTTCCGGACGACCCTTTCGATCGCGAAGCTTGCGAGGAACATCAGACCGATCAACATCCACGTGACCCACGTGAACTCCGAGAAGAAGGAACTGCCGTTCCATCGAAGGGTCCTGGGGACGCACCAAACCACACATTCCTCTCCGTACGACCGCGATATTCCGACGTTGGAATTCAGACTTTCCGTCGGTCGTATCTGGGCGATGCCGACAATCGCGTGGCCGGTATCGCAGCTCTGGATTATCGCGTCCACGGGGGAGTTCCTGTCATGTATCAAATGCCCGAAGTTTTCCGCCACGGGAGTGAAGTTCATCTCCTTGGCCAATTCCAGAATTATTTTACCCTCGAATCCACCTTTAATCCGCTTCCCGCCCGCAGCCGTCGCATCCTTGTCGAATTCCATTCCAGGCAGGCGATGTATCGTAGCTATGCTTTGGGTGCATCCTGCAAACGGCTTGAAGCTCGTGTACCACTCCTGCAGGACCGTCATATCATCACCCGGCCTCCAATCCATGATCAGCTCGGTTCTCCTCGAGCAGTTTTCCGCTTTCACGAGGGCGTACGTCTTCAGAGAATCCTCTTCGTCGTCGTGGTGTAGAAGAAACGGCAGCGTCTTCGTCCGCTTCAGAATGAGTCGCAGCACTCCATCGATGTCACGGAAGGCGATTCCCGAATTTCCTTCCAGTATCAGGTAAAATTGGCTACCTTTGCAAAGCGACAGATTCTCGAAAACCTTATTCAGGCTTTTCCTGGTCAAGCTGGTGGGTAAAAAATTGACGACGACCGAGTTCGGTGAATATTCCTTAGATCTGCAAATCTTTGTCGCGTCCGTGCCAAGAAAGTAAGAAAAGGCTTCGAGCCACGGGTCCATCATTCGAAGCTGGTCGTCGGATGCCCCGAGAACCGTCACGTGCCGCGGGTCGAATTGTTCCAGGAAAGTCTTGGACTCGGCGAAGAATTTCTCGAGGACGGTTTCCGTGTTGTCGGCAATTATTTTATCCATCAAAAACGAACCCTCGGAAAGATTGACGCGGTCGTAGAACAGGAGAGAAATAATCAACACTGCACCCGGGTAGTACATGTCTCGGAATCTTCGGTTTTTATCGATTCGACTCAGAAAACCGGAGGAGTGAGGACCGACAATGTACTTGGTCAAGAATCGCACCGCGAATGAGCTTCCTACAGACTGCGAGGTGACAATTGACTATCCGCGAAATAAATTTTTATGGTTTCTCAAGTACCACCTACACTCGCTGTATTCGCCGGTACGAATCTGTCGATCTAATTGTAAACCCTACCCTGCACCGCACCTATATGCTGTGCCTTGCAACCATCGATCCAGCAGCTTTTTTTATCGCTGAGAATTTAATTTCCTCACCTCATTTCTTTGACCCTACGAGACGCAAGAGAAAGTCGGGACAAATGCTACGAAAACTACAGATAGTTGATCATCACAGTGGAGATTATGATACTTTTTGTTGTACAGACCAGTTCTTCTTTTCACCGCGAAACAACCAATTCTCAGAGCTGCCTATCAAATATAGACCAATTTGAAAAATGTTGAGTAGAGTAGAGTAGAGTAGAGTAACGTTTATTATGCCGTGGTCCAATATGGACCGTAGGGCAAAAGATGCGTTAGGTAGTACAGTGTGGTAGTATACAATAGTAGAATTACAGAAAATTATTAGTAATAAATAAAAGTGCAGAAAAGTGAGAAATAAAGCTGAAAATACAGAAAATTGAGAAATAATAGTCAAACAAAACTTGAGAAAAATAATTAGGGATGAGGAGAAGCGATAGATCGTAAGAAATAAATGAATAAAAAATATGATGTCAGAAAGATTACAAAAGAAATACAGAAGAAAGTTAACAGCACAGAGTGGTCGAGTAGCAAATTGGCTAGTTAAAGTAAGCGTAACACTTGCAGAGCGGAATAGCTGGTGAATTACCGGTGAAACTAGCTAGGATAAGATTAATTAATAAGCAGAGAGTAGAGTACTGTGCATGCGGGCCAAGGCGTCCATGGTTGGTCAAGTATTTCCGGCGAGTAGGTGGAGATCGGCGACAGATCGGAGAGCAACGATTTGATCCGTAAATGAATCGCGTTTGACGTTTACTATTCCATTTCTTGTCCAGACATACCGGTAGCCCATCTCTCGGGCACGTTCCTTAGCCTTAGCGAGCAGTTTAGCCAGGGGTGGAGGGAGACGTTCGTTAACAAAGATTGGGGTGTGTGACCGCATCCCAGTCAAGCCAAGTTCGTCCGCATAGAGATGTCCTTTTACGCGCTTGGCGGCTAGAATCCGATTTCGGCAATCCGTAGATTTAAGCCGGGCCAGAATCGTTCGCGGCTTATTCGAATTTCTGGTGCTTTTGATGCGCACGATTTCAACAGCATCAGCTGAGGATACTGGAGCCGCGAGTGAGGAAACAGTCGATCGGAAGACAGTTTGCAAATCTTCATTTTCCGATTCCGGGACGCCGGAGATCATGATATCACAGTTCAGAGAGCTTATTTCAAGTTTAGTTAGTCTATCGGTCAGATCCGCATTCAGTAACGTGAGACGTGAAACGTGAAACCTCCGCATCCTGCGTTAAACGAGTTGTTTCCAGTTGTACTACACGATTTGCAAGAGCTTCTACTTTAGCGGCGAGCTTTAGGACAAGTGCATTAGTAGTTTCCGAAAATGCAACTAATTGTGAGGAGGTTTCTGCTGAACCGGCTGCTACTGCGGTCAGGATAGTCTCAAGAGTAATAGTTGGTTCATCCTGAAGGTCATTGTCGGAGTCTGATGTGGACAAATTTCCGGGTTGATATAACGAAGATTCGGTCGTGTCTGCTGCATCAACATTTGCTGTTGTGGTGCAGGCCCCGCACCTGGAGACTGAACTACCATTTACGATGGCCTTGGTGGAAACAGTACAATTGGGGTGGTAGCAGTCAAAGCACACGAGGCAGCGATAGGGAGTCTTCACTTCCTTTTTACAACTCTTGCAACAGACAGGCGAAGTCTGTAGCTGATTGGTGGGTGATTCGTCAGGCATACTTCCAAGTTGTAGCATCAGTGATACGATTGAGAAGTATAGGCCAGGCAGCCGTATATAATAAGATAGACTATACAGACAGAATATACTCCCATGTATGTAGACATCCAGAGTCCAAAGGGTCACAGACTTAGTACGTCTGAACGTAAACACAGGCAGGCAAACGTGAGACGAATGGATAATAACGCAGTTTCCTACGCTATGGAAGACGAAAAATCCGTAAGATTCTTGGTTTTTGGGGGTTTAGCACACGTCAGACACTATTTTAGTATAGCAAAAGTGTCACAGTAGGTCCAGTTTTGTTCACGGAATGTCATACACACAACACAATTGCGACTTTGCAAGGAATTTAGCGGTACGATAGAAAAGAATCGAGAGCCGAAATAAATCCGACCAACTCGGCGAGCAGACAGTATAGTAAGGTCAGGGTAAGTATAGTAAGTTGAGGGTACATGGATCGATAAAATAACTAACGGCTGGCGAATCGTTTAATCTGATCGTCGCGAAGCCGATCGAAGCGGCGGGCGACGACTGATTTTGAAGAGATTCAGGTTATCCAATCGCCGATTACGTCTGGTCGATCGATACTTGTGGAGGATCAATTCTCCTAAGAAAACCAGAATACTGAAAGCCATTATTGCACCGTAAATTCTGAGTATGTATATGATCGATTTTCGTGTGATCGACCGCAACTCCTCCTCCGAACTGACCATTCCCAAATTTTTTGTTGAAAAGTTTGACTTTGTCTTTTTTTTGAATTCGTTACGTTCCCAGAAGTCTAGGAGTCCGTTATCGGAAAAGGTGTCCAAACTTCTATCGAAGTTGTTCAGCAGGAAAATGGGAGATCCACGTGGAAATACCGCCACGAGGCTGTGAGTTGAGACGCATTCGTCGAGGACGTCGAATTGTATTGTCTCCCCACGTTTCTTGAACTTTTTCTTGTGATAAGTCAGATCCAAGTTTGAAACGAGGAATGCAAAGTTCTGGTCCTCGGACACTCGGCGCAGAGCCTTGGAGATGTTCCTCTCGATAACGTATCGCTTTATCAGTTCCGGCCCCCATTCCGACTCCTCCCTCTGGTCCTCGAGAATCGCCAATTCCTTCTCGTCGCCTCCAGTCGTCAGATTCGCCTCGATTATTCCAGCCACGTCGACGATCGTCGATTCCAGATTTCCGGCGGTGAGCAACGAGGATAAGGAACTCTTGTAGGCCGTCGTCATCACCGTGGAATAGCAGATGTAGACGATCAGCAAGGCCTTGCCGCCAATCGAGATGGGCCTGTGGACTATCGGGTTACCCAGGCTCGCCTGGACGATGTCCAGAATTACGCGAACCCAATTTGACTGTCCAACGACTCCTGCAAGGATGAAAAAATCAAATCTGACATTTGGTCCTGTGATTAGTGTTCTGCTAGCTGGTTTCGCTTCAGATTCGCCTACACCAGAAATAATGGGTGATCAAAGGTAATATTCGGTTAGAGGTGGAAATCTGCGTTACCTCTGTCGGGATGAATCCTATTTCGAACAAGCCACTCGACAGCAAAACTTCCGAGGAACATTATCCCTATGGGCAGCCACACCATCCATGAAAATTCGGAGAAAAGAGGGTCGCTCCTGAAGCCAGTGATTCTAGGAACGCACCAAACGACACATTCTAGTGCGTACGCATCTGATACAAGGACCCTTGAGGTCAGACTCTTTGTCAAACGTATTCGACCGATACCGATACTCGAGTTACCAGCAGCGCAGTTCGAAACGATCACCTCGGTCGAGGAGCGTTTGTCGTGAGCTAAGAGCTTCAGGTTCTGCACCGTGACGGTATAATTGAAGTTTCTGGCTAATTCCAGAATGATTTTACCCTCAAATCCGCCTTTGATCCTCACCCCGCCGGTCGCATGCTCGTCGAGGACCATCCATGGTGGCTTATGTCTGGTGGCCACGTTCAGAGAGCATGCTGCAATTGGTGGAGGCTCGAACAAGGCATTCGCTTTAAGAATATCAACACCTGGCTGCCAATTCGCGATCAGTATAGTTCTGGTTGAACAGTCTTCTTCCATCACGTGTCCGTATACCTTCACGGAACCGTCTTGAACGTTGAGATGTATGAAGAGAGGCCATTTCTTCATTTCTTTCATGAAAATGTGCAGAACTGCGTCGACATCCGCCACGTTCATTGCCGAACCTGATTCGAATATGACGTGAAACCAACGGGTCTTACATCCTGATAGATCTTTAAACCTCCGTCTCAGACGTTTCTTCTCCAAGTTGTTCAAAAACAGGACGACGAGGGTGTTCTGGGTGATCCATTGCGCCCCGCAAAGTATCACCGCGTCCGTACCGAAAGAATGAGGGACGTCTTCTAGTTGTGGTTCTCTTCGTCGGAGCTGCTCGGCGGATGCCGCGAGGACCACCAAATCCCGCACTCCGGACTTCTCCATACGTACTTTGTACTCGACAAAGAATCTTTCAAATTCAGTTTCTCCGTCGTTCGGGATAATCTGGTCCGCCAGAAACGACGCTTCGGATAAAATCAGCCGGTTGTAGAAGAGTAGAGAAATCATCATTGCTGCACCAAGGCTACACATGTCGCCGAGTTTAGAGATTTTCTTTGACTCAATTCACTCGGTTTCACACGATCGCGGATGAGCTTTGCACGAGCTGGACGACCGACGAGTTTAACCGTCGAAAATCTAACTGCAACTGAACTTTGTGCGGAACGTTACGTCGCAGTTAGCGAAACGGTGCATATTTTTACGACTACTAAATGGAAGGCTCTTTCCCATATCGGCGTTTGGATTTTTCCTGCTTGGCGCTCACCGCCGTGTCCAGGTAACGTCGTACCGATCGATCTGGTAGCGTTTCGATGCAAACATTGAGCTGCTGAAAATAGGGTTTGGATATCATGTTAGCGGAGACACGAAAGATGATGAACATGCATTCAAACTCTGGTCAGACCACATTGGGAATTCACGCTACAAGTGAAAATTCGTGAAATTTTACCGGAAAAATGAGAATATTGGTATTATCTATGGTGATGGCAGTGATCAGTGATCACTATTCACTGTGATACGCCAGTCACGTCTATAGTAGACTGTCACCTTGTCGTTCCCGGAAGTGACAAAAGTATGTAGAATCATTTTCTTTCAGAATTTCCAACACAAGACTGGAGGTTATTGAAGAATTTGGAACAAAACCGGAGTATAGAAAAAAAATCGATGGAAACGTTATAAGGAACCTCTGAAAGTATACGAAAATGTGTTGAATAATCTGTATTGATTCTTATGTCGTGTTCTAATTCCTATAAAGTCGCAGAACATAGTGTCGCTGAGACTTTCGTGTTTCGTGAATGTTCGTGAATACAGATTTTTAACGTTTGAATGTTATCCATTGCCTCGTTTCCGATGGCCATTGATCGGAATTTTCACGCGACAAAAATACTCTACTGAACAATTATTTCTCACCCATATTTTATCTGGGAGTTGGCTAGATGAACCAGTCCACGAAATTGAATACTGATGGTGCAGATCTCTCGCAATGCATCCGTTGAAGGCAGCATGTAGTAAAATCGATAATCGTAGCTTGTCCCAGCGTAGGAATTACCTGTCCAGTTTGAATAGTCTTTGCCACTGACACAGTCCCCTCAAATACTCGGAAACACCGAAGGGCCACCAAGATAATCGCAAACACCATTAGCCGCTTACCGTTGTTCATCGAAACGCGACTCGCGATCCCGATCTAACTGATTCCACCGCCGCCATAAATATGGCCAACGCGTCACTGCTTCTATTTTCACACTTTATCACTGACCGACAGATTGCTGAAGAGATAGTGTCGGATTTGGATCCCCAGAGGTATAAGTTACGAGTTGGAACACCGATTGTGAGGAAG
>JAFFZH010014077.1:0-51812 GCA_018420115.1 Euura saliciscinereae | reverse complement strand
AGAAAACCAGAACATAGAAAGCCATCGCTGCACAGTAGAATTTGAGAAGAAGAAAAATCGATTCCCGCGTGAACTTGCGCAACTCTTCCCGGGTGTTCATCTCCGATTGAGAACCCGACGGACTCGGATTGAGATCACTTTGCTTCCAGTACTCCAGTATTCCACTCTCGGTCAAACCGGTCAAAAGTCTATCCAATTCCGCAGTCACGCCTGTCCAGTTCCGAGTGACCGCCACAGAGCTGTGCCTGAGCACGCAGCCGTCGAGTACGTCGAATGAAATTCGCTCTCCAGACTTATGAAACAATGCCTTGTGATAGTCCACATCGGTGCGCGAGGTGATGTAAGCGAAGTCTTGGTGTTCGGAAATTCGGCGCAAAGCCTTCGACGTGTTCGTCTCGATAACGAATCGCTTTATCAGTTCCGACCCCCATTCCGACTCGTTCCTCTGGTCCTCGAGAATCGCCAATTCGGACGGGGCACCTCCGGTGGTGAGATTCGCCTCGATTATTCCCTCAACGTCGTCGATATTCGATTCCGTGTTGTCGAGGGTGAGCATCGACGTCAAAGAAGTTTTGTACGCCGTCGTCATGACCAAGGAATAGCAGATGTAAATAATGAGCAGAGCCTTCCTCCCCGCGGAGACGGGCCTGTAGACGATCGGATTCCCGAGGGTCGCCCCAACGATGTCCAGAATTATGCGGACGCAGTCCGGCTGCCGGCCGTCCTCTGTAATGATCAAGATGATGGCGGAAAGCGATCAGACGGAGAGTGTGCCTTTCGAAAGATTGCGCATGGCTATCAGAAATGCCGCTTACCCATTTCAAGGTGACGCGTGTTCCGGATGACCTTCTCGATCGCGAAGCTTGCGAGGAACATCAGACCGATCAACATCCACGTGACCCACGTGAACTCCGAGAAGAACGGACTGCCTTTCCATCGGAGGATCCTGGGGACACACCAAACCATACATTCCTCTCCGTACGGCAGCGATATATCGACGCTGGAAGAAATCACACTGTCCGTCGGTCGTATCTGGGCGATGCCGACGATCGCGTCGCCGGCAGCACAGCTCTGGACTATCGCGTCCACGGTGGAGTTCCTGTCGTGTTTCAAAAGCCAGAAGTCCTGCACCACGGGAGTGAAATTTATCTTTTTAGCGAATTCCAGAATTATTTTGCCCTCGTATCCACCCGTGATCCGCGCCCCGCTCGCAGTCGTCCCACGCTCGGCAAGTTCCATTCTATGCGGGAGTTGTATCGTAGCTACGCCTTCAGGGCATCCTGCAGATGATGTATATTCCGTGTACCACTCGTACAGGACCGCCATGTCATCACCCGGCCTCCACTCCATGATCAGCTCGGTTCTCCTCGAGCAGTTTTCCGCTTTCACAAGGGCGTACGCCTTCAGAGAATCCTCTTCGTCGTCGTGGTGTAGAAGAAGCGGCAGCAGCTTCGCCCGCTTCAGAGTAAGTTGCAGCACCGCATCAATGTCACGAAAGGTGATTCCCGAATTTCCTTCTAGTATCAGATAAAAGTGGCTAGATTTGCAAAGCGACAGGTTCTCGAAGACCTTATTCAGGCTTTTCCTAGTCAAGCTGGTGGGTAAAAAGTTGACGAAGACCGAATCCGGGGAATATTCCTTAGATCTGCAAATCTTTGTCGCGTCCGTGCCAAGAAAGTAAGAAAAGGCTTCGAGCCACGGGTCCATCATTCGAAGCTGGTCGTCGGATGCCCCGAGAACCGTCACGTGCCGCGGGTCCAATTGTTCCAGGAAAGTCTTGGACTCGGCGAAGAACTTCTCGAGGACGGTTTTCGTGTTGTCGGCAATTATTTTATCCATCAAAAACGAGCCTTCGGATGAATTGACGCGGTCGTAGAGCAGGAGAGAAATTATCAACACTTCCCCAAAATAACGCATGGTGCAGGCTTCGCAGTTTAAATCGAGCTTCGCGACAGATGAACGAGCAACGAGTTTGTTCCTCAAGAACCTAACCACGAGTGCGCCTTCCAGTACTCAACTACTTCCATCACAGGACATTTTTACGATTCGAAGATTGCCACCTTCTCTGTTAAACGTACCGTCTGCCCTACATTAGCTATTCGGAGCCATCGGGCTCGAAGGTTTTATATGTAGTATAATTAGCCAATTATCAAAACACGACACGAGGCCAGGGCCTAAATGGTGTCCAAGTCAATGGACAACCTAGAATCTGATATTCTAGAAAAATCGCAGCTGCTGATTCTACTTGCGATTACTCGTCCTCGAGCTCGTCCTTCACCCGGTAGCTGCGATCGTTAATATTTCATAGTTTCATTTTCAAAATAACGTGCCCATTTTCTTCATTCGAATTTCATATTTTGCTAGTTTACAAATAAATCGGAAAATCGATATCCCTTTCTTGTGTCGATTAAACGATAATTGCAGGCAATAAAACGGATTGGAAATTCAAATCACCCACTCATACACGAAATTGCTGAAATTTCATTGCTCTAACATTCGTAATTTTTATTTCCTAGAAAATAACTTTAAAAACAATGAAAAATAAAATTTCCACAAACCCCCGATCATTTCACTCTCTATATTGATCAGAGCTGCTGATGACCAATGAAGAGGCCGAGTTATAGACGCTACTATCCAGCTGATCAATTTTGAAGATATTGCGGTACACAGTAATACGATTCAATCGCCTGGATGTCTCGAATGTCGCTGAAAATAATCGGTGTACCATTAGCAGTTTACTGTTCTACGCCGAAACTCGCCACACGCGTCAACCTTTCCACGACCAACTTTCGTTTACGATGGTCATAAAAAAAAAACAAATGGTCAACGCATTACTGCGCTGCAGTGAATCGTAGGGACGGTATTGACTTTTGTTCATATCGATGTGAAAATGAAACATGACACTTGGACGATTATTAATTACTACATTGGAACATTACCAGTGACAATTATTCGGGGAATGGAAAACATCGAGTCATTCATGAAGGGGATGCAGAATTGATCAACCGAGAAGAAGACTTTGTTAAATGAAAACCGAATCGCAGAAGATAACATTTACACAGTAATTCAAAATCGAAGCAGCCATCATTTTCTGGATAATTGCGTGTGAATCCCTTTCAGTATATCCCAGAATACCACTTTGCACCAGGCTCTGAACAATTAGCGGATAATGTAGCGCCTGCTCGATCAGCTCTCTCGGCCACAAATCTTACAAAAGATAGCGAAGAACACTTCGACCTTCGAAGAAATTTATTCGTAACCAATCAATTATTGAAAAGCTGTAATCAAGACCTGCTTCAATTCATATTTACAGTATTTATCGATTAATTCGATGAATTGTTGATGTCAGAAGTATATGAGTAATCCACCAGTGGTAACTGGCCAGAAATGGTGCTCTTACCGTGGTTTGGTGTCAAAAATGTAATGAACCATCAATCGCAGACAGTAATTTGAAGCTAGCATCTTCAGGATCTTCACTCTGTTGTCGGAGACGATACTTTTGTCCATCAGAAACGATACTTCAGAAAAAATAACGTGCTTGTAGACAAAAATTACTGTTACTATGACTGGGATACACATGAGCTTGACAAGCTTCTTCGACAATCGAACTTCGAGCGTGTTTAGAGAAATGATTTTGATGAAAATTGGTATTCAAACGTTTTTTGGGTCACTGACCACGAATGTGAAGTCAGATTTGCAAAATTCAAAATAGCTAGAAATAAAAGCAATAACGGGAAGTTCAAAGGCTAGCTCACAGTCTGCGTAAACTACTATACTCAGTTGTGCATATGTGCATGTGCAGGTAATCATTGTCGAAGCAAGTGTCCTTACCGCCAGGTTGCACCGATCGATCTGGTAACTTCGTCCACATGGAATCGCATCCCATCCTGTGTAAGTTCGGTTGATTTTATTTTATAAAGACTCGATTTCACCGAATAACACTGATATTTTCGAGAGATATATCAGGCGGACGGTTGTCAAGCACTCGATAGAGGCCCCAGTCACACACGACGTCTTTATCAAGTAAGCCACGAGCACCAGTCGCATCGGAATATCATTAGCATCGTGGCTCAATAAATTACTGTCGTTACTTGACATGTTTGCGACGACTTTGTCACGCATCTCTCGCCGAATATGGTCAAAATCTTGGGCAAACAAGGTACGGTAATGTGTCACTCTCCCTCTCGAAAAGGCTGATTCGACGTCAACCAATTCTGCAACTCGAGCACGTTTCCGTGCCAATGGACTCTCCCGGAGGTTTAATGACTTCATTAATGCCTCGAACCTGTCATTTGTCGAAAAGTATCTCCGCGATCAAAGTGGTTCTCCGAGCCATTACGTTTTTCCCCGATTTATCTACATGACAATAGGTTCTTACTATCTTTTTCTAGAATCAATACTTCAAAGTATGAATCGTAAAGTCTGTGCCATTTATACACGCTAGTGTTAAGTACTACAGAACGTCTGGTCGCCTCTGAAACTACCTGCTAAAAATAGCAGAAGAGATATGAGTACATCGACGTGGGTGCTACACGTATTAGTCGGGAAAGATATTCGATGAAATCCATTTTTATTCACTGTCCAATCATCGAAATTGTCCTCCGACAAATTATAAAATCGAAACTAAGATCTCGGAAGAAAATTAACGAGCGGGTTTTATTTTGTTTACAGCTATTTTGAATTTTGCAAATCTGACCTCAGATTCTTTTCCTGATCAGCGGTTCGAAAAAAAACTTCGAGTACCAATTTTAATAAGATTTCTGAACTTTTTTAGTGTCCTTCGCAGCAAATTGGATTCGTCATCTAGAATTTTGCTGATCTGACTTCAGATTCGTGATCAGTGACCCAAAGAACGTTCGAGTACCAATTTTCATCGAAATGGAAATTTTTTTTTTAAGCATATATCGGAAACGGCAAATCAAAATGTTGCAAAACTGACTTCAGATTCGTGATCAGCGACCCAAAAAACTATGTGGTACCAAATTTAATTCAAATTCGTTAATCCGTTCTCAAGATATCGTCATTTTTATTGTATTTTGTAGAATTTTGTTATCCAGATAATTCAAAAAATACTGAACCGATCAGACCCAAAATCTGATCAGTTCTGAGGTTGGAAAAACCCCGTCGATTGAGCCTAATTTGATCAAAATCGACGCACTCGTTCTCGAGATATCGTGGAGACAAAAATTTCTATGGACCTAAAAACGTGAAGATTTAGTCAAAACCGAGATTCTGGGTGATTACAATAATCCCCTTTTCTCTGAAAAGCAAGAATCGGAAAGTTGAAAATTTGAATCGAATAATGGGACGAAGAGGTGCGCGCTGCAGTCGGGCCGTCGACCGGTTTCGGAATCGGAATCGTCTTCTTGTCTTGTACGGGCTGGAAGAACGAGAGTTTCCTCCGAATTTCTCCCCACCTTAATTCGCCGGTCTGTCTCTACTCCTCGACCGGCTCAGCTTGCCGCGACTCGGAACGGGACGAACCGAAACGAAACGGAACGGAACGGCGTGGTCCATCCAACGTCCACCGTCGACCATCCGCGGTCCAGCGAAAGCAAACGAGAGCAAATAAGTGCAAAGGCGCGCGCGCTGATACCGAGGGTCCACGACGTCGGCGACCAGTTGCGGCAAACGCGTGGTCGGTCTCGCTGGCACACCAGTGTCTTCGCCGGTGTATTCGTACCCACTATAATTCTTTTGAAAAAAAAAAGAATATTTCACCGCAAGAAGGGGAGCTCGCGAAGATCCTCAAGTATCGATTATCAGTATATCACTAAACGTTGGATAAACCATCGATCATGAGTTTCGCAGGGTGAGTTACAACGATTTTACATACTATTCACACCGTTTGAGGAAGTGGTAGAAATTAATAATCGGCTTCTTTCCTCGAGACGAGTGCAGCTTCGGGAGAAATCGGATGATTTAGCCACGCGTGGGTGCAGCCGGATTACGATTTTGATTTTTTGATAACCGGGTTTTTCTTAAGAATCTGAAATCGGCTGGATCTGCAGTGCTGTAATCGACTCTCGTTTTACGTACCGAGAAATCGCGAGAAAAGCGCGAGGATCTAGGAACGCGTGGGCGGGTGACCCACACCGGCTGATACGACGTCTTCTTCTGGTTGACCCAATTCCGTTACCCCAGAAAAAAACGGGTACATACAAAAGTGGGATGATTCTTAGATTATTTTAAAAGGCTATTTGGGTGATTTCTTTTTATTTTTGTCTGTTGGCAATGGGAGAATAAACAACAAAAAAATGAGTTGTCGAGTTTCCAACTGAAATCTCTCGCTTGCTCAGCTCAACTCGTGGTCTATAAGTGCAACAGTCACTGCATTTTTGTCGCGTTATTAACGCTCTAAAAATACAACTTTCTTCTTCGCTATCGCAGATACAATCGAAGATGGATAATTTAATCGATTATGCGAGTGTTCGGCATAAGCGTGGCGAGAGGTTCAATGCCCGAGAAAAAAAATGTTGATAACTGCTATTTCCGTGATCCGTCGGCAACCTGGTGGAAGTTGGATCGATAATGGATCCTGGGGGAATTATAACGCGACAGATATTGTTGGACTAAAATTAGCGATAAAATATTCGAGTATCGGGGATTTTCCATGCATCCAGATCCCGAGACGTCAATGACCTTTAAATCGCGGTCTGTACACGCGTATGGGAATATAATTTATCGTCAGATGCTGGATGAGGTTGTCTGGCCAGGAGAGTGTAAAAAAAAACTATATTTATAAATTCTGCTACCTGTGGTGGGTGGTTTAATTGATTTTCTCTAATAACGGACGGGATAAATGATTCCTGACGCGTGCGCGCCGGATAATGACTCACGAGATCGGCAGAGAAAAAACTACGCGGTAATTAAACGAAACGGTCTAATGGAAAAAAATCATTATTTATAGTTAAAAGGATTCGACGTTACACGTCCTACGGGCATTGACTAAAAATAAAATAATCGGAAGCATTTTATACTCGGCTATGTTAACGCGCAGGTCAGCCGGAGTTAAAATTAACCATGCTTCGCGCGTCTACCTAAATACATTTCTATACTACAGAGAATCTTGGCTGGGATCCCGAAACCCCAGAGACGAGTAGCGCGACGATATATACTATATACACTAACGAATAAAACGATAGATCAATGCACCGTAACGATAAAAAATATAGATTCTCCATCCTACAGAAATCGCGTCGAAATATGATAGGGAAGTTTCCTCAGATTACGATAAAGGGTGCGCATGATGATTGAATTCAATTTTTTTTACCAATTATCATTACAGATTATCATTAATGAAATTATCAATTTTCAAATCCCACGTGACGTCACACAGTAGCCACGGCCTTCCGTTGAACATGGTTGTCCGCAGCGCCGTCAGACGGTAAAACTGTGCGTCACACGTGACCGCGAAATTCAAACGGTGTATCAAAAAAACTTGATTCAAGTGAAAACGGACTAAAAACGGACGGAGTGGAATATTTTTTTCATCGATAATAATCATTAAATTATCGGATAAGAGAGTAAAAAAAATTTATTATAAAAATCTTATAATCCTTCTTCCTGGTGTCTTTGATGCCCGGTACTATCCTCGTTATTCTGTACTGTAAACATAAATGAGCTTGCCAACTCTCTTTATTTACGATGTACGATGTATATAGCCAGCTACCTGGCGACCTCAGCTTCTCCACGTGTTGCATGAAACTCTAGTAGCCGACGATATGTGTACTTAGATGTTATCTAGATACACTTTTTTTCTGGCAGTAGTAGGAAAAATTGAGAGAGAAAAAAAAAGAGGAAATCATTGAGAGAATTTCTAGACGATGTCGCGACATTGAAGAGAATATTTTTTTTTCCGTGTATCGATATCTTACTTGTCACTTTTCGATCATCGTCAGCTAGAAACGACGTGCCGGAAGCACGTGATTGAAATTTAGGCTATTTGTAAAAATAGACGGACAAGTAGAGCGTGGATAATTTTCCGTCTTTTTCGACAATGATTTTTTCTCCCATCATTGAAGATTCTCATTTTGAAACAGTAGGAAAAAAAACGATATCTTAGTTTCTCCCAATTTGTGCTTCTGGGGGTGGAATCAACGATATCGAATGAAAATTTACCGAGTTATTAAAAATGATGAAACGACAGAAAAAATTAGGTAGACACAAAAAGAAACTACGAATAGAAAAAGAGAGAAGAAAAAAAAATTCAATCGTTTTTCACCTGGCTCAAAGCCAATAACGAAATTTTCACCGCGATGCTTGTTTACCGTCGACCGTCGTCCACCGGTTTATCCATCCTTCCGTCACGCTCGGACTCAAGATAAGGTAAACTCTACGCGAGGAGGCTAAAGATAAAATTATTATTGAGGCGGCTGTTGGTGCCGGTACCACCTGCTCTCCTTCCGAGTTTCGCCAAGAAGCAAGCAAAGACCAGTGAGGCTCTGGTAGTCTGGTACCAGCGGCGAATTTACACCGCAGCAGCCGAAGAGGCGGATGGTCCGTTTCGGCTCCTCACGTGGGTGTCGAATTAATATAGAATCGATCCAAGGTCAGCGCGTTGATCTCTAATAATGTCATCGTTCGGAGGGGAATAATGATATTGTGAAAAACTGAGAAAATTTATAAAGAACCATCAAGGTGAAACCGAACATTCGTTCCTTTCACCGATATGAATTCTAAAATTGATGTTATCTGCCTACAGTTATTTTAGAAGAATATAACAAGGACACGATCGAGGGGCGCTACTTCACTCGGATATCGAAAATAATCGTTATTCCGATTTAAGAAAAATTTCATCTGCAGTCAATTTCAATTTCAAAATATTTCGGGTATATTTTGCGGAGATCGCAAGAATAAATGTGAAAACATGCATTGAGCGATTCTCACATACATCCTCAGAGTAAATATATGATCTCTCAAAACTATAATTCGCTGAAGAATCACTAGAAACCACTAGAAAATCACAAAAAAAAAAACCCCACTAGAAATATCTAGCAACTATTATAAATCAAATAAACCCAGAAGAAATCACTAGAAAATCACAAAAAAATCACAAAAACCCACTCAAATATCTAGCAACTATTATAAATGAAATAAACCCAGAAGAAATCACTAGAAAATCACAAAAAAATCACAAAAACCCACTAGAAATATCTAGCAACTATTATAAATCAAATAAATCCAGAAGAAATCACAAAAAAATCTCTACGACCCACTAAAAATCACTAGAAATGACTAAAAATCACTATAACCCACTAGAATCATCACAAATCACAGAACCCCAAAAGATTTATCACTAAAAAATCACTAAAACTCACTGAAACCCGATAGAAACCATGCAGCACTTAAAAAAATCTCTACATCTCACTAAAAATCACTGAAGATCACTAAAAATCACAAAAAAAAACGTTGAAACAAATAGATCGATGTTCTTGATTTCGGTATTTCCGGATTAGAATATAACTTCCTGAGTTTTCCTGTTGAGATTTCCTTCGATTTCGTTACGTTCATTCCCAAGCAAAACAGAATATCAGCGAAGAGTCCCCATTTCCACTCCGCTCACAACGTATATTCTCGCTATAGTTTCGAGAGCCCTCGGGGTATCGGAGTGTACCATACATACACACAAAATATTTGTACAGTATGTAATCTTGACGATCCGATGTTGTGCCGAGATGGCCTTCGTCGCTCGCTCTATACCTCCCTAAAAGGAAGAAACGACGGCATAATACACTCAGGCAAGAGGTTCCAGTATGCCAACAAATATGGGTTACCAGTTACTCGTTAACACTCGAACCGAACGCCCGTGTACATCTTGCCACGAGACACGGTCAAGTACGTCCAAATAATCACCGTCTTTATTCGATTCGAATTGACGAGTGAAGCCACGTAACGTTCTAATCAGGAAAACTTGAGGTATAATATAGATCTTCGACGTTTAAAGAAGTTTTTTTTTCATAAACGACTGTGATAAGTGTATCAAAGAGAAGCGCGACGATCGGATCAGACGAGGATTGAAGAAAACGACGCATGACGTACGTGGATGGATATAGACGTGTCCACACACGGATGACATTGGCCGAAGTGATTCACGAGGAAGAGTTCTATCGCTTGTAATCGGTCAACAGTCTTCGTTCGCGTTACAATATAGCGTCGTGGTAAACGATTATAGCTTTTGCGAAATGAGTAGAGAGTGAAAGAGAATATAAATTATCGTGAGACATAAGTTTATTCATATTCATTACAATATTGGACAAACTTAAGAGCTAGGAGTTATACATGATTATGATCTACTAATTGTGAGCCTAATAAAATTGCAAGATAGCTAGAAAATGAGTGAATAGTAAGTCCTTGTTTCAATTTAACATCGCTCACGGTGCACTCGAATTAGCATTCCTCGAGGCTGATAACCTGATAATATTCTGGCCGATGACATAATTCATTGTCTGCAACGTGCTATTGACGAGCCGCTTCCTTTTTCTGGTACAACGACGTACAGAGAGCCACATAATTCGAATGCTTATCATTGTATTCGAAATAAATTATCGACTAATTTTTGTTTTACAGGAATCCAGAATCTGCACAGACAGGTAAGAACACTTCTCGTCATTATTATTTCATAGTCTATACTATATTCGAAGGCCTGTTTGAGGCTGGAATTTCCGGTCCAACCTTCGTCCTGTTTGGTATTTTTTATTTTCTTCTTCTTCTGGCAAACTGGAAGCATTAGAAAGTAGAGTTATAGACAGAAACCTGAAATTTGACAGTGGTGAAGGTGTTACGTTTGCGGTTTTCGAATACATATATAGCCACATGACGAATTGCTCGAGGAGATTTCTTTCTCATGTTTGAACATCGGCCAAATGCAATTTAAAAAATAAAAATCGAATTAGAGACACATGAAAGAGTCGAGGATACACCTCATAAATTGTTCTTAATTTCAGGATTCTCTCCTGCCCCACCACCGCCACCACCACCTCCACCGGCTCCTGGACAAGCGCCAGCCCTAAGGATCCACACTGCGGAGGTAAAATAGACGATCATTTCGCTCCAGTAGAGCCTCTGCGATCTCAGGTCTCGGTCGATCTCGATCACCGGCAAAAATACACAATCTTTTTTTTAAACACACAGTTTTGTTAATTAAAAGCCAAATTAGATCCTTGGTCAATATAAATTGAGTTGACAGCACAAAGATGGCGCAAATGGTGAGTCTGGCAATAAATCGCTATCTATGTGGCATGCGCGTGAAGCGACTGTTCATTCGACGATACAAGGTTAGGCTGTTGTGCCTGGCGAGCCTGAGGCGTACGCCCCATACAATATTCTTCACAGTAAAGGCGTCGAACGTCACTTTGACGCCGGACTGCGTATAGAAACTGCGGTATCATGACTTTACGCCGCAACTTTGGACTGCGCATCAAACTTGCGGTAAAAAGACTTTTACACCACAGCGATACAAAGTGCCGCTTTATGGATCGAAAACTTGCGTCAAAAAGTGACTTTTTATTACCTGTGTCGTAAAAAAAACTGTCTACACAATTTCTGATCTTTTTTCCGTCCATCCGGAGTTTCTAATGATTCATCAAACCGTATTTTCTGATTACCGTGTCCGTATCCAGTCCGGCGTCTATATACCGCGGTGATAATAATAGCCTCGTAACTTCGACAGGCCTGCTTTGTTGCTCGCGGCCGGTGGCCTGCCGGCTGACTAAACGTTTATTATTTCTTTCCTTCTCCCTTCTTTTTTTTTTCAATAAGTGATTACATCAGCGGATGGTTTAATCGCGGATTCTCATTCCGCGCGGTTTATTGCTGAGTGTATCATACACCGCGGGAATTGAAAGTCGAGACACACAGAAACACGATACGCGACACGGAATTCACATCAGTCCACTTTTCACTATCCCCTTCTTTCAGGCACCGAGACCGAGGAGACCGCAGACGAACAACGACCCGTATGAACCACCTGCCGCGATTCAGAACGCGATGATGACCAAGGACAAAAAACCGTTCACCTACACCCCCGGGATGGGGGGGAAGCTCGATCTATCCCAGATAAGGAGTCCGAGGATGGCTCGGAGGGTCGCGAAGAACGCGAACGACGTGGGCATCGAGGGACCCCCAAAATCCGCGCTCGAACCGAAGCCCGCGACCTCCGGGAACATCTACGTCCAGCCACAGGTCGCGGTTCCAGTCTTTCCGGCCAGCATGCCGGCCCAGAGGACCCAGAGTACCCTAGTTACCCGCGTCCCTTCGAACGGTCAGTTTTAATGGAGAATTTTTTTTTTTATCATCTTATCCGATAATTTGACGATTAGGATCGATGAAAAAACTATTCCACCTAATTGTTTTTAGTCCGTTTTAACGTGAATCAAGTTTTTTTAATACACCGTTTGAATTTCCCGGTCACACCGTACAGTTCTACCGTCTGGCGGCGCTGCGAGGCGAGGTACTTTGTGACGTCACGTGGCGTTTGAAAATTGATAACTTTCGATTGCTGTTTACAGGCACCCGAAGCTGATTCTTTATAGTTCTTAAAAATTGTATTTAATCATCACACACCCATTTATCGTGGACATTTGTCAAGGTTTAATCTGAGGAAACTTTTATTCTGTTTGTTAGCCTCCAACAGCCAGCCCGAATCGCCTAGGAGCATTGGAAGGAACGAAGGGAAGGTGACGCCGATCACGATCGTACCGAGTGTCCCGTCGTCGCCCCAGAGCCCGACGTCACCGCCCCAGATCACTCTGGCCAAGGCCCCGACACCGTGGCTTCAGAACAAACCGAAACAGCAGGAGGAACTTCCGGAGTGGGCTAAGAGAGCGAGTGCCAATGCCAATAGGCCGATCGAAATCGGCTCGGACGAGTCGAGTCTTCCAGCGAACGCTTATCAGCAATCTACGTCACCGCAACCGCAGATTGTAAGACAGGTTGCGAGCCCCCAACCGCGGCAGCAGGACCGCGTCATACCCATACGAGTGAGTGTCTGTCCGCGTGCTTATCTACGATCGGGACGTTAAATCAAGACACTGTATCACGGTGAATAAAAATCATAAAAATGGCAAAGCATTGGCATGCTTTGGCAAGTGTCTCGATTTTGCGTGTCTTACATATTCCCGGCTGGTTTTTATTTTACTGTTTCTCTCGCAGGTTGAGGACCGACCGTCCGTATTCTCCGTGCTGAACGAACCGGCCGGTCATCATCAGTTCAAGCAATCTGCTCCGAACCAGCAACAGAGATGGGGCCAGGCTCAACCCCAGACGAATATTCAACATCAAAATAGCCAGCAGGGAGGGAGTCGCATCATACCGATTATGGTCGAGGACAATGGTCAACCGCAAGGACGAAACATACCCATCGATATTCAGGGACCTAAAGCGTGAGTTTTGTCGCAATTTCAAGAGATTTTGGGATCGTTCGTTGTTTGAGACGGTATAGTCTAGTCATCAGCAGAAATGGGTGGAGACCTTCATCGGACATCTTGAAGCAAAGGTGCTTGAATTCAGTTTTTTCATTATATCTCGACAACTATTGATCCTATCGTCACGAAGGTTAGTATAAAAAATGAAGCTCACAAAATTCTCTACAACAAAGGTACCATAGACTTTTTTCATATCTTCAATACTTTTCGTGCAATACAGGGCTAAAAGTATCGATACTTGCATAAAACCTTGTGTGCATTATGTTCGTATTCACTGGTGTATTGACGAAAAACTATCGAACATACGAGAAAAATGTAATGAACTTTTCTTGTAGAGAATTTTATAAGCTACATTTTTTATAATGACCTTTGTGACGATAGGATCAACAGTTGTCGAGATATGATGAAAAAACTGAATCGAAGTACCTTTGATTGATTAGGTCTCTGCCAATTCATAGATCTTGTCGAATTAATGTATCCATCTTCTATATTTTGATCTAATTTGGACTGTCTTCGGCGTTCAGGATTGTTCACAGAGGTCCCGCAGCCGCTGGGCCGGCCAATCAGGCCGAACCTGGGCCCGTGCAATCCAGATCATTTAGAGTATTGCAAAAGATAACCGACACCGATTCCGACACCGACGTTGACGGAAATACCGAACAGATAAGGAAGCTTCAGCTGACCGAAGACGACAAAGTACTGATGCATAAATTCAAAGAACAAGGTGAGAAAAAACAATCTAGTATCACTTATTCAGGAAGCGATTAGTCCAAGCACATTTTTTCTCTCATATAGACATACACACGAATCACTAATTGGTTATTTGGCATAATCGCACATGTATTCGTAGTCTTTACCATTCAATTAAACAGTTACGATACTAATTGATCCACGTTTTCATATTGTCGGTATATTATTGATGAAACTTACTTTCTCTTCGCGAAAATAACAACCGTCAGCATTAATGGTACAAGGTTAATGTGTAATGTAATCTGGGTATGACTGTATATATCAGCAAATATACTCATATTTCGGGATAAATTTGCAAACACCTAACTCACAGCCACAGTATTACGTGTTGCTAAATTTAATCTATGTAGTGGACGGCGAAACTTATCTGCATCAAGAAGAAGACCCCCGATATCGTGGCGCGGCGATTCCGTCTCGCGCATTCCGTTTTCTACAGAATATGACTGATTCAGGGGAAGTTTCCACAACTTCAAATGGTATTCACTATCTTTCTTCTTCTTTTCTTTCTTTTTTCTATACATCTTTATCCTCCCCTGCCACACATGTATTTTTTTTTCCACATAATTAGCGTGAAACGTGCATATAATCAACGTTTTTTTTCATATCCCTCGTCTTTCGTCTGGTTGATTATTGTGCAATACTCATTCTGTGCGAGAAATACCCCCGAGCTTCATTCTTTGTTTCAATTTCTAATGCCTGATTCAATAATCGTTCAATAATTTCACCAAGCTTGTATAACATTTGCCTATGTGATTTATTATTTTGTTGTGGTACACGACTGAAAGCTTGTTGAATTTCTCTGCATGCTGATAAAATTATCGAATGCGAGGGGGAAATAACTCTTTGAAATAACACGTGTCAATAGATCGTGAAATTTTGAGAGATAACCGAGGAAATAACTGAAATAATGAGAAATAAATGAGCAAATAAATGAAATAATAGAGAATAACTGAGAAAATTGATAAAATATTGAGAAAGAACCAAGGAAATAACTGAACTAATGTGAAATAACTGAGAAAATTGATGAAATATTGTGAAATAATGCGAAATAAATGAAATAATGAGGAAAAAATTTATGAAAAATTAATTTGGGATTCAAAAAAGAAGGTTGAAAAAAATTAAATTAACTTGAATTACTTCACTAAAAAAAGTGTACCGTCAGTCAAATCTTGAGTTATTTCCCCTTCGATAAATAGTCACGAAATTTTTTTGTATATAATCTAGATTCGATCGCAGAATATCGTATGTATAATTTTTCTTGTGTAATCATTGTCGATTTAATTTCAGCACCTCGTCCGGCGAGTGCCATCAACAAGAAGATGAACAGAAATTCACAGTCTTTCGGTGAGTGTTTTTATTTAAAAATCGAGATCTTAATATTTTTTGTTTCTCCTCAAATTATCAATAATTATGATTTGACTTTTCAGAAGAGGCTCAGGCAAATCTGCCGCCCAGTGAGCAACAGGTTCAAGAGCCAAAGAAATACATGGGAAGCGCGATACCGTCTAGATCCTTTAGGATACTCCAGGCTATGACGTCCCCTGATAATATCGGTGAGTGATATATCATTCATTCTGTACAATAATATTATATTTAATATCTACATCATTAATAATCGTATCAAACTTATCCATATATTACGTTTCATTAATTCATTTTATTAATTATAATTATATTACAAGAACAAAGAAACAAGACAAAGATAGGAAAAAAAAACAAAAAACAAGAAAACAAGCTTTTTCGCCTCTGTAAATTAATTATGTTCAATGTCCATATCATTCTGACATTCTAATGAAATCTTTAACAAACAAATATAATAATGTTGCATAATTGCCGTATATAATTGAAAAAGATATATATATTTTTTTTTAATTCTTTTTTTTATTCATTCCATAAAATCCTGTGTTCACAGGAATAATGAAAACAAAAAAAAAAATTCCTTATTGTGAAGAATTAATGATAGTAAAAATTAAATGAAAACAAAACAAAACGTTCTCTCCCTTGAATTTTCGATAAATTGTGCAAAAAAAAATTGTGATGATGAAAGATTCGTTGGAGAAATTTTATATGACCTAAGAAAAAAAAAAATGTTTCATGCGACGATTTCGGGCGGCAAGGAATAACTTATAACGAGGTAATTTGTATATCATACAGAATGAAAATTGATTCAAAATTAAATACGGTCGAATTATGTCTCATAAAAATGAATAAACTGAAGCATGAATTTATCACAATTATTACAACGTTGCAAAGCATTTTCATTCACGATATTATCGATTGTCAAAATTGTGATTTCATTACCATTATACCTATTATACGTGTATGTATTTATTATATCGATCATATAGTATTTGATTCGTCTTCGAATTTGGCATATTTCTAAATCAGGTTGTATAATTATGGTGGCGGTGCAGGATGGTGTGGGATTAATTATTCTGACATTTATACCCGTGTCTTTTTTTTTTATCTCATCAATAATTCATTTTCATTTTATCTAATTTTGTACTCTCAGCTGGTTCAAAATTATTTTCACTGTAACAAAGAAAAGAAATCATTACAATCCTAATCAGATGATAGTAATTTGTTATTAAAAACGTTCGTCGAAAATATATTATAATTATGATGGGGAATGTTGCATGTCGTTTACTATTTTTCATGAAATTATTCATAATTTTTTTGCACTCAAAAAAAAATAATCATTATTGCAACTTGCAAGTGTCTCTCGCATGACTACAACATACATCTATGATACCTGTACCTATTTATTTATACCTACTGTATTATTATATCGAGCGTTAATTATAAACATACCTATATACGTACTTTATCTCTGAATAAATTCAAAATATATGTAATTTCATATATATATACTTTCGTTTCAGCGCATGTTTAAAATATCATTAAGTATTATAATCGTATACCCACCCACCTAAACTTTCTCTATTCCGCATTAAAACGAGAAAAATAACAAAAAAACAGATGTACTCTCAAGAATTTTTCGTCCATCACTGAATCGTTCTATATTTCGCGTAATCGGCATATTTTGGCCATATTATATCGCTTCCTTTGAACACAGGATTATACATAAATAATCAAAATAATAATAATAATACTTTTTTGAATAAAAGAGTCGATCCGAAGAGTCGATCATGTAAGAGATACATGAATATAAAGACACTGTACACTGTAAAAAAAAAAAAAAAAAAAAGAACCAGTTGGTACAAGAAAGAAACAAAAAAGAAAAGAATATATAAAGAGCTAAATGAAAAGAAACGAAAAAAATGGAGTTGATTTTTGTCTGTATGCAATATGCTGTTTGTTGTAGCTCCGCAAGAAAATCATCAACAAGATTTCACCTCTCGAACAGAGAATAGCGTAACGGGCAATCAGCAATCAGGTTTATTTTTCCCAAACTGTCCATCCCCTTACTGGAACCACGAGAGTGGTTGGTGGGGCTATTATCCCGTCCAGTACGCACCCCAAAATGCCCCGAACAACGTCCCACCACCCCCCATTAACTTGGCGTACAACCCGTACGGTTACTGTGCCGGTTACCCTGACGGGAACTCATTCGCTTACTATCCGATTTACGATCAAAATTACGCTCAGAATTACGCTAATTATAATTATACCAATACCGAGAACGGCCATCCGCCTCAGGAAGTCGACCAAACCTATTCCTTCGACGGATACGGAGCCTACCAAAATCCGGAATCGAATTATCATCAGCATCACGGGGTCCAAGAACCTCCGGCCGAAGAAGAAGAGTCGGCGAATTTCAACCCTCCAACCAGCGATACCAAAGAATCGAACAAGAATGTAGACTACCTGACGGTACCGAAGTGGACGAATCAGAACAGAACGGCTAAGACCACAGACACGGATCTGAAGAAAAATGGACTTGACTCTTCCAAGGGAAGAATAGACAGCGACAAGGAATCTTCAGCGTGTACCACAAGCTCGAAAACAGACACGGAGAGTGACTCTGACTCGTCGGATTCGGACAGTGACTCGGACTCGAGCGATTCTTCAGACTCTTCGTCCTCTTCGGGATCGTCGACGGACTCCGAGTCGGAGTATCACGCCTACACCAGCGCCCTGGTCGTTCCCAAGGTCGTGGCGAGTAACGAGGAACCGAAAGAGTGCATCCAGTCCCTATCGGCGACGACGATATCGGAAGACTGTTACGAACACTCGTCTAAACTGTCTTCCGACAAGCTCAGCTGCAGCGACTGCGACTCGGACGCCGATGACGAGTACCAGATCGAGTCGCTGAACAACGACTGCATACTTCCGCACCAGCTGAGCGTGATCTACGAGGACACCGAGCAGACGGAGACGGAAAGCGACTCGAAAAAGATCGAGAAAACCGTGAAGGAAAATGCGACGGAGACCGGAGACCCGCCCGATGACGGCGACGACACGACGGTCAGCGTCAGTCTTCCGTTGAGGTTCAAGTTCTCCGTCTCGGAGAACAACGAGGACGTCACCACCGTCATCGTCGGCGACAGCACGGTGAAGTCCGGGAGGATTTTCGACGCCGAAGAAACGATCTCGAGCACACGCACCGAGCCGGACGACGACAACGAAGTGCACGTCAACTTCAAGATAAAGAAGACCGACAACACGTCGGTAGACTTCACCCTCAAGAAGCACAAGGGGTCTCAGGACGAGTCCTTCGACACCGAGTTCACGCTCGTCAACGAAGAGGCGCGGGTCGATCTCAGACAGAGCAGCGACGAGAGCGTCGACGCCAAAGTCGTCCCGAACGGTGAAGTCAGGGGGACGGATTGCAGGGAAAACGTAGAGACCGAGTTCACGATCAGGAGAAAAAAGACGGACGTGACGAAGCACGTATGGAAAAAGGATCTGAACCTCGAGACGGAAGACAGTATCGAGGCTACATCGAAGAACGACGAACAACTGGAAGACACGGTCACGAAATACACGGTCGGATGCGAGACGCACAACTTGACCGGAAACGGACACGAAACGGAGTACGAAGTGACGACGTCGACGACCGAAATCGAGGAGGACGTTCACAGGGAGATAATCGAGCAGAAGAGCCTCAAGATAAAAGAGCAGGAATCAGTCAAGACCGAATTCGACGTGAAGAAGATAAAGAAGAACGCGATCCAGCTCGAGGTGGAGATCGAAGTCGAAGAGAAGGACGAGAACGAGAACGAGAACGAATCCATGGCCTTCAACGCGGCGAAGGGCCTCCTGAGCGTCCAGAACTCGAGGGACGAGACCGACGACGAGGACAGCGGCGTGACGTCGGACATGAGCAGGATAATATCCGAGGTTGACACCGACTCGGAATGCGCCTCGGTGAAGCGTATGAACAAGTACCAGCGGACCCAGACCCACTCGAGGCTGTTCAAACTCCTCAACGACGACGCGGTCCTGGAGGAAGAGGACTCGTCGGAGGAGTGCTACTCCCCGGGGAGACGGGACCACCTGAGTCTTCCCCTGAAGACGAACGCGTTCAGCTACGACGAGAATTACTACTCGAATTACTCGAGCGGTATAACTTCTCCGGACTATTCGCCGATGTGCGAACAATCATGGAGGAGGATACACTTTGAGTCGGACAACAGCAGCGCGGTGACGACGCCGAACGAGTGCGTCGATTTGACGGAGACCCTTAACAATTACGGGGTTTTTACTGTGGGGGATAAACCAGGTCCTGGGGAGGACCCGTATTTTCAGACGTGGAAGAAGGTCGCCTCGCCCGTTGCGTTCGACTACGACATCCTGCCGTCGATAGCGTTTAAAAAATTGAAAAAATTCGAAAACGGAATATCTAGTTACAACGGGAAGTCGAACAGGGTAAACGTACTGTGTCCGAGAATAAAAAGCTCGAAAAATGTGCCCCAGGCACTGCAGCAGTCGCAGATTAAGGCGACAGCCGCATCGTCCATTCCTTTCCTATCCACGAAATCCTCGTTGAAAAATGGCCACTGCTGATGGCCCGAGGCCGAGTGAAGTTAGGCCAATGCATCCCGACCTACTGAAGAGCGTTCCAAGTTTTGTCTAGTTTCGCAGGGCTGGGCTATGATGCCCAGAAGGTACAGGCCACGTGTTTTTTTTATCTATCGGTACATATTTATTTATTTATTTATTTATTTATTTAATAATCAGTCCTCTTGTTGCTATAACGATTATTATTAGTACATGAGCTATTCCACAAAATTTCGTACGCAAATCCGGCCTCCAAGTTTTTTTCTCATGATTTTTTCACATTATTTGGGTGTCAACGAAGAAATTTCTCGAGTATGAAAAGATCTTCGACTTCAGTGAATAGGGGTTTTCGTAATTATTAGATTCTGCCTCGAATTATTCCAACCAAATTAAACGGTTCAAAAAATGCCTTTGAAAAAAATTGTAATTGAAACGACGATCATTTTTGTCTAACTTGTCATTTTGAGCGCGAATGCGTTTGAGCATGTTCTCCCTCCGTTTTTGGGAATCGGATTATTTATGCCTGAAAATTCGGGAAATTTTCGTTGAAAATCATGTACAAACGTTTTTGGCTCGTTTACCTCCAAGTCACAGTTACGGTTTGAAGAAAATTTCAGAGTTTTTTATAATTATTTGAGCATTTCGATGTAAACATGCAAATATATGACTTAGATCTGAACGAGCCGGAAATGTTTAGACATGCTTTGTGTCGAAAATTTTTTGAATTCTCAGAAAAAAAGATCCAATTTCCTAAAAACCATTAAGAACATGGTGGAATTGACATCTGAAGTCTTATTTTCAGAATTTCGCGGTCAAAATGACAAGCTAGACAAAAATGATAATCATTTTAGAAAAATTCAGAAAATTTCCGATCGATAACCATGTTTTCAATTTTCTTCCTAGACATCTTTCGAACCATTTAATTAGATTGGAAAAATTCGAGGCCAAATCTAAAATAATGCGAAGAACTCATGGAAAAAACCCTCAATAATTTGAAGGCCGTACGGTATTCGACGGAATGGCCCATATACTTAATTTCTCTATTATTCTTATACTCTCATTACGACACTCATAGACATGCAAACCCAACGAGAATTACATAAAAAAAAAAAAAATGAAATGAATATAGACAAAAGTTGGTGTACACGTTTTTATTTATCATTTATTCAAACGCCACACGTATCAATTATTTTTAATACATAAAAAAATACGTATTCGTATAATAAACTGAATATAAATACGGTTTTTCAACGCTTCGTAAATAATAAAAAAAAATGCTTCGTCGAAATCACCTTTCCGTGTTCTCATTATTTTTTTTTAATATTCCTAATTACAATATTTAATATTTTACTCGCCTAATAATAAAATAATCACCTCATTAATATCTCTTCGTCTTAGTTTTTACATTAAATGATCATTAACGCTACGTAGTTGTTAGTTGCTCGAAATTATAGTTATTATTAATCATCATTAACACTAATTGACGTTCATAGAAATTCTGAATTATAATTAACGCGATTTTCTATTACTACAACACATATTAACTCCATGTGCAACTGGTTGGTCGACTTAATAATCATCGTGTATCATTAGTTGGGTGGGCATGTTTATAATTAAGGGCTTAAGGCAACGCAATTACAGTCCTATTGATGTTTAATAATTGAAAAACAAAAAAAAAAATAACAATTCCTTCCAATATAATCACTTAATCGAATTGTGTCAGTCAGTAGCCGTTTGTCGATATTAATATCATTTGGTTACAATATAAATGAATTTCTCCGCAGCCTGTAGTATGCTCGTTAATAATTGGTTAATTCGTAACAGTAGTAGTAGAGTGCCCACAGTAGTTGGTAGTTAATAGTGAATAAGGGTCACGTATTTATAGACACTACGTGCCTAAAACTAACATTTTCGTTATATTATCCATTATATTCTGAGAATATGGAGCAAATTTATCACACAGATATATATCTACTTTTTTTTATTTTTATTTTTTATCTTTGACGCTATCTGTAGCTATGTATAAATTTATACACTTCACGTGGCGAGGTAAAGAAATTTTTAAATATACGAAAAATATAAATGAATCCACGTCACATTTCCCATCCAGTGGTTGAAACTTTCGAATCATTGATAGACTGAAAATTAAAAAAAAGAAGAAGAAATTTACTTTTCCCTTGTTTCTATTTCTATTTTATTATTCACGCAGAGGATTGAATTTTCGAAAATGCTTTGCAATTATAGTTCTATATAATGAAATATATCGCGAACCAATCACGTTCGATTATTGAAACTTTATTTTCTGTATGAAGCTTCGCAATTCGTTCGTTGTTGCTGTTGTTGTTGCTATCAAATTTTTTTAACGATTTATCAAAAAATCAATATTCAGAGTTCAATAGATTTTCTATGTGCATCGACATCGATAACGATCGAAGGACTATCTAAATCAATATTGTTTCTTTACCGTCCCTTGACTTTGATTTAAAGAGAAAGCAAAAAAAAACTGTTTGAATATATTCTTATTGCCGTTTCTATCTTATCTAATGGATGTTTTTTTATTTTCAGGTCCAGACCAAACTGATTACTAAACTGGTGAAGATAATTAATTATCATAAATGTGGCATTGCTAGTGTGTTTTTATTTTTTATTTAATTAATTTAAATCGATTATCCTTTCTCAATTTTTTTTTCTATTTTCTCAAATAATAATCAAGGATACTTAAATAATAACCTAACGCAGCCTCGACTTTCGTAGTGTGTTTTGCAATAAACTCGTACATTTTTCAATCGCAATATTATCTATACCTACGCGCCTAATTTTTGATAATGTATTGATACATTACGGTACATTAATAAATACAGTTCGCGGTGAACTTTTTTTTTATTATTATTATTGACGATTAGAAATAAATGAAGCTATGCATAGAATAATTCTTTCAAATCGTTTAATCGTTGGATTAGAATCAGGTGGTTTGATCTACCTTGCCGAAGTTTTAAGAATATTGAAGTTACATAAAATTATATGATTAACTAAATTCGGATTAATTATAACTGATTCATATGAGTTGTTATATACGTTTGTGACAAGAGAAGAAAGAAACTTGAAAGAAAAAAAGTCTTACCTCGATCACTTTAATTCATCTAATTATACCTATTATATAAATTGTATAATTTATGTAAGTTGTGTAAAATAAAATATTATTTATAAAATCATATCCTACAATCTATATCGTTAAAATTTAATGAAACAATGAGAGAGAGAGGAAATTGAATCTGTTATCAAATTTTCGAGTATTTATTATCTTTTTTTTTATATGTACATATAATTATAACATATTTATGATAATTAATGACTGCTTTTATGTCATGATCTCGTAAATTCGACATTTTTATTCGGTCTAAAATCAGTCAAAATTAACAATAATGGCGAACATTCAAATTTCATGTATATTGCAGTTTAAAAAATGTATAAAGAATAATTGTATCAGTAATATCACGTGTTATCGAAGCTTTAATAATGTTGAATGAGAAACGTGTCGATCATAGAGCCAAGTAGATTTTTTTATGGTGAAGAATGTACGCGATGACAGTCCAAATTCCAACACCCCATAGAGATTCGACTAGAAGCCAAGTGTGGGTACTCATCGCCCCGATCCTCCAGTGGAACGGGAATATTTGATAACACAACTGATGACCAACGTACATGGCGAGGGCGTTCATTCCTGGAAAAATCAATCAGTGATCGTCCCGAGATTGATTATAAATTCGGGTAAATGATTTATCACTCTTCAAGTCTGGTGTTCAAGTGTATAAGGTAATAGTCAAACACACCTGGGATCCTGAAAGGACCACCTCGCCAGATTTCCGTGACATCGATCAGGATGTAACAAATCGTTAAGAGTATCAGTGCCAGACTGGTCGTGACGAGAACGTAGGAAATCGACCTAGATAGAGAAAATATTCAGTAGATTATATATCGTGTGTCTAATGGCAGAAGGTCGTAAGCGCCAAAAACGCGTTTTTGGTGGCAAAAGGTCGTACAATTTTTTGTTTCACGCCATTTGCTCTCAAAATGATCAAAACAGGTGAATCAATTGAAATTACGAGATCGAAGAATGCGAATATGTCATTCTTTCATTACGATTTTTAAGGGAAATTGAAAAAAGGTAAACGCAGAACGTCTTCAACGCAATTTTCTTTTCGTCTCTTCAACGAAAAAGTCATAAAAACATTTGAAACGCGAGGATAAGTTGAAAAAACGAAAGTTTCGAAAGATTAGAAGGCCGTAAGCGCAAATTTTTCAATTTTTTTTTTTTTGAGGATACGACCTTATGCAATTCATGAAAACAATTTTTCTTTGCGAAGTTAGGACTGAAGGTCGTATCCACCGGTACATACGACCTTCTGCTTTTGATTGACCTCATAGTAAATTTCAACGTTTATGAACGAATCTTCCGGTTTTTAGCCTCAATACGATTGAAAAAATGTATACGACCTTTTGCCGTTGCGAAAAGCAAAAAATCGTATCGTGGCGCTTACGTCCTTATGTCATTAGACACGCGGTATAAAATTGAAACACGTATTCAGAGCTTGGGTGGAAGCAAGAAACACATTTCCACTGAATGATGATAAGAGTTTTGAATATATTTCCATCGCAAGCGTGCGTCTGTCTGGGAGCAGTGGGACCTTGAGAATGACAGGGAGTGGAAAATCGATGATTTGACATGAACAATAAGATACGTTATTCATGAGATCTCGATCAAAAACGAGACATTGTGAAGATCGATCTCATTCGAATGCAGGAAATGTCGTCTTCCTGCACTCACCACAGATTCTTGTTGATGGGAATAACGTTGCCAAAGTGTAAAGCCAGACCGATAGAACCGCAAATAACGGACCAAATCAGCCACCTGTAAACCCGGCTCCTCCAACTCTTGTAATATCGGAGTATCATCCCCGCCTGGACCCCGAGAAACACCTGGAATATCGAACTCAGGCAACCTTCGACATCGAAGATCGCGAGCCAAATTTCATTTTCATCCAAGAGTGCATGACGATGTAAATTCAGAGAATATCAATATCATGTATCGTTTACCCAAAATTCCCTCAGGATCGAAAGGCCCAGATCCATAGACGACGCGTGCGGTTGGCCACTGGTAGATGTGATCCTCACCCAGTACCAACCGATCCACGTACCCTGCCGCGCCGCCGACGCAGTCGGAGTACTTTCCGTCCTCGTGTCGACCCCCGGGTCCGAGATATCCTCTGAAAAGGTGAAATCCGTGTAAATATTCATCGATAAATGATTGACGATTTATCACACGTACGTTGGACAGCCGGGAATCGGTAAGCGAAAGGTGATCACCGAGTGTGCGGCCACGATGCACAAAACCAGTATCCATTGCGGTAGAATAACCAGAGTGTCGCTGATGGTCTCTAAAAATGAATTCTGAAACGTGTCGTTAGACAAAATTAGGTTCTTATAGAAACAGCGTTATCGACTCAAAGAAGACTTTCTTTTTTGAAAATCAAAAGTTGAGAGCATCATCTTCGACTATTTTACGTTTGACGTCTGTGTGACCAAATTTTTGTTCCCACGATATCTCGAGAACGAGGGCGCGGATTTTTATCAATTTGGGCTCAATCGATGCGGTTTTTCAAAATTTAGAACTGATTAGATTTTGGCTCTGATCGGTTAAGAACTTTTCGAATTATTTGAATAACAAAATTGTAAAAAAATACAATGAGAATGACGATATCTTGAGAACGGATCAACGGATTTGAATGAAATTTGGTACCACATGGTTTTTTGTATTGCCGATCACGAATCTAAAGTCAATTTTGCAAAATTTTAATTCTTCTATGCTTCAAAAAATGAAAAAACTAAAGAACATTTCGATATTGATGAAAATTCGTACTCGAAAGTCTTTTGGGTCACTGAACAAGAATCTGAAGTCAGATCAGCGATATCACAATCGTGGATCAAATTTGCTAGGAAAAACACTGAAAACATTCTAAATCTAATGAAAAATGATACTCGCAGGTTTTTTGAACCGCTGATCAAGAATCTGATGTCAGATTTGCGGAATTCAAAATAGCTGCAAACAAAATAAATAACGGGAAGTTATAGTCAGCCCAGACCCGCTTGTTTCTACTACTGTATACCTTAGGCTCGATCCTCTTTCTTCGGCTGAGTGAGGCGAGGATGAGAGCAACGACCAAGTACACTATGCTGAAGCGTTGCAGTACGCCGAACAATCTGATGTTTTCCAATTGCGCTTTCGTGCCAATTGTGTTTAGCGATACTCCGAGTAGAAACAGAATAACGCTGCGCTGTGATGATCGTAATTTCGAAAATAAAATAAAAACGATTATATAACGTCGATTATTATGCAATGTCGGACAATAATATGAATCTTAAAATGTAATGTGACATATCGACAACGTGTCTGCGCGGTATTTAATTATCGGAAATACCTTGACGATACCGTTGCATATGGAGAAACGTGAAACTTGTCGTGAAAGTTGTGATCCAACAGATATGGGCAAGCAAACACCCATGATCCACATAAACCAGGGAAAAACCAAATCACCGACGAGTAAACCGTCCCACGTAGCGTGTTCCAATACCCAATACCCTCCGGCACCGTCGTTAACGAATATCATCATCAAAATACTTATTCTGAAGGAAAAAAATTAGAATGAAACCGACGAAGGACCAAATATTTACCCAGAAATCACAAAACTTAACGAAAATTTTCGACTATTTATAGTTTTCTGCTGTCTGGGTGCATAACACGAGTTGTCATACTGTACCCTCTGAAAGTGTCGATGCATTTCACCCTCCGTTTCGGAACGGGTGCGATAGCTCCGTGGGTCTCGATCCCGGTGCCATTTTTATCAGGTTTTAGTTTCTTTTTCAATCCCTGTATCCCGATTCTGAGTAAAGATAATCCGCCGAGGGCGCACAGTATCACAGCAATTACGATGAGGAGAGCTGAAATCAATTGTTTCTTATCACCGATCCTCCGACTCGAAGGGAAATTCATTTGCGCAGATATATGGTTGGTTCTACCAAATATCGTAGGCAAATCTGGTCAAAATAATCATCATTTTCGAAAAATTCAGAAAATTTCCGTTTGAAAACCGTTATTACGAAAAACCTCATTAACCGAAGTCAGAGATTCTCCGTGCTCGATAAATCTAACTCATTAAAAAAAAACATTTAAAAAATGTGGAGGCCGGATTTGCCTACGGTATTCGGTGTAATAGCCCGTATATCAAGAGACTCGGTAGAGTTGCGCGCCAAGTACATTAAGAAAGAGTTTTCAATATATTTATATACTCACGATTGTAGAGGCTCGACGGATTTTTGAGAACCTCTACTCCACAGCTTCCATTCTTTACATTCAATCCGTATATCCCAAATTGATTCAATTTCGGTTTCAACTCGCATAGGAGATCGCTGTATCGATTTAATCGTGGAAGACAAAGTAAAGATTAAGACACTGATCGCCATCGAATTTTATGACGTCAACTTAATTCATCATTATCAACCGAACCTCTTGTTCGATGCGGAAATATACTCTTCATCACCGTTGCTGATTATTCTCCAAGTCATTGATCTGCCAGTTTGAATCTTGAAGCTCTGATTTTGCGTCTCTGTTATCTGACCGATTCGCGTAAATGGACACTGTAATGTAACGAAAATTACAAAGACCACGATTGCCGTGCAGTTCATCGTAACGATAACAATTATCTAGAAATACAAAGATCTAGCGCGATACGTTTCAGGTTTATTCAGGTCAACTCAATTTTAACTGCTGTGAATGGTTGAGGGATTCATAGAAAACAAAATATACCCACTAAATTACAATCCGATGACAGAGAGTAGAGCCAGGCCTCAGCAAAGTCGAATCCATTGTTGACAACGACGCAAGCTTCGTCGTGAATAAGCTCTCCGTAATTGCAAGTCGAATTTTCAACCATGATGACTGAAAAATTTGTTATTTCTGAAGTAAAAAAAAATAGTTCTGAGTGACAATCGTTACGACAGAATAAAATCTGACAATCTATATACTGATAGCAAATGATGTCCAAATGGGAAGAAAACGTCTTTATGATAATATTGTTGCACGAAGATCGGAAAAATACCTGATACTGTGTCATTCGACAAACGAATATATTCAATAACTCGGTGGGAATACCGGTTCGAAACTGAAACCCACGGCCGAATTGTCACCGCGAAAGACGAGAAAGTAAAAGTGAAATGAATGAACGTATATTGGCAGCACGTACGTAAGTACGCAGCTACACTCGCACTCTACTCAATGTATAATTTTGTTTCGAGCGAACAATTTTCTCACATACACTCGTATAACTGATATCTCTTAGCGTTGCGAAACCGTTCGGAGCATCGAAGATATTCAACGCGTCGTACATCGAAAGATTCTACTCCGTTCACATGCTTTACAATCGTTCGATCTTAAGGGAACTTTTTTTCTCTCTGGTCAGAATTTATTTTCTCACAAACCGTTTTCACCAGTGTTTAGTACAATACTTGATGTACAATTCGTATTTTTTTCAAGACGAATCATTAAAAACTGAAAGAATGGCAGCGTTGCTCTCGAAACGCTGTCTTCAAATTCTGCGGTCACTGTCACTTGCACACTGTTAGTCTGATGTAGATGAAATTTTAACCGGATCATCTTCAATGTCTGAACCAGTCCTCAACGAGCCGTTTTTGGGAAAAAAAATTCTTTACGAAATTATCAACATTTGAAGTAAAAAAAAAAATTTTAGTACATTTCTTGACCTTCCAGGTAGCGTAACGTGAAGGGAAATTGAAAATTTGAAAAACCGGCTCGTCAAGGACTGGTTCAAACATCGAAGGTGATCCTGTTCAAATTTGATCCTAATCTGATCAACAGTGTACAAGAGACAGTGTCTGAAGACAGCTTTTCGATAAAAACGCTGCCATTCCTCCAGTTTTTAATGAATCGACTTGAAAAAAATACGGATTGCACATCAAGTATTGTCCTAAACAATAGCGAAAACCTTTTGTGAGAAAAAAAAAATTCACGAATTTTGAGCATATTTAGGTGCGCCTATACTGACCTGCCTCATTAAGCCCGTTAAAATTAAAAGTAGTGAATTATGACCTCAATGCTTACCGAACAGTTTTCTGATCACGATGTGATCGATTAATCCATCGTGTAATGAGAATAACGACGTTCAAACTTGTATATCAATTGTCGTAGATAAAGTTTCGAATGTAGGTACGACCAGCGCGAAGCACCTGTCGCCGCTAAATGGGATGATATCTCTTGAAACTTGAAGCGAAAGATAGGAATACTATAATACGTACGTCCTACTTGTTTGCAGCGTATGCCCTGCATCGGTCGCACGGACGTTGAATCTCTGATTGTAAGTGTGCAGTGAAAGATACATGTACTCGTTACACTCGCCGATCTATCCGCGGTAATAAGCCGTAAAATCATCTCCGCATTTACCAGATTTGTAGTTGTATTGGAATTTAGAAAATATAGTATACCGCGAGCGGTAAACAGATCGTGTCTAAACGGAATTTACTTTCGAATAAATGTGGCTTTGCACTGATAAATACTTTGTTTTGTAGTGGAACGCAAATGGAATTTCCTGAAATTTTGGTCAAGATCGAAGAGGTTGAGGTCAAATTTCCCGGGTTTCACTGAATCAATATTCAAAGGTGCAAGTGTTAGTGTATTCTTGGATGATTACTTGTTGAAAACTAAAAAAAAGATTCTTTTTTCCTTTCCGTTTGATATATAAATTTATATGCAATATGATTTTTAATAAATTTCATCATTTAATTTAATAATAATAATAGTAATAATAGTAATGGGCTAATTAAAATGAAATTAATAATAATACAATTTACGTTTATAATAATCATTCGTATTGTATAGTATGTATAAATCACTGCGCTCCCACTCGTACTCTTCTTCTCCTTCTTCTTCTTCTCGTAACAATCTCATAAATCAGAAATTTCTATTGCATAAACTCGATTCGTATTAACGAAGAGATTGGTTAAAATTTATCCATTTTTCCTTTCTTTTTTACTCTAACGTTACTGGTTACATACACACCGATAATAGTATAATCATTACATACTTCCATCTGTTTCATACTCGCGTATTTTATACATAGTTTTTCTTTTTTAAATTCTATTTATATGGGGCATTCCACGCCAACTCGACGAGTGTTAAACCCCGACCATCTCAAAATCATTCCATATTTTTTTCCAACATTCTACTCAGTCAAAAACGCGTCGTCAATTTTTTTCAGATTTTTTTTTATCAAACCGTCAATTTGTTATAAATTTTTTAAGTTCAATGAGAATTCCCTTTTTCAAAAATCTGAAAAAATTCTCAAAAATCCAGTGGATCGCACAAAACAGCCCCCATTTCGGAAAACGTGGGCCGAATTTTTGATCTATTTTTTTTTTCACTCAATTCGGAATTTTTTAATTTCAAAAACTGAAATTAATACAGGATCAAATTGTAAGCATCAAATAAGGGTCATTAATGGTGAAACCGAACGTTTCCGAGTAAAATGAACCTTATTTGACGCTTGAAATTTGATCCTGTGTTAGACAATTTCAGGTTCAAAAATTAGAAAATTCCGAATTGAGTGGAAAAAAAATAGAAAAAAAATTCGGCCCACATTTTCCTAAACGGGGGCTGTTTTGTGTCATCCACTGGATTTTTGAGAATTTTTTCAGACTTTTAAAAAGGGGCATTCTCAATCAACTTCGAAAATTCCTAAAAAATTAACGGTTTGATGAAAAAAAATCTGATAAAAATTTCGGACGCGTTTTTTACTGAGTAGAATGTTGGAAAAAAACATGGAACGATTTTGAGAGGGTCGGGGTTTAACACTGGTCGAGTTGGCGTGGAATGCCTCATATAGAAAACCAAGTGGTTTATTTTATTTATTCATTAGTTATAATTTTTTTTCCTTTTTTTGCTGTTTTTCTTGTTTTTTTTTCTCATTTTATACTCTCAACATTCAATCGCATAGCTGTAATTGAGTAGTTGCAGTGGTCGCTAGTCGCAGTAAGAAGTTAAGATTCCAGTGTTTACGCGTGCCTCTGTTGATGTTTCATGAACGACTGGACAGTCGTTCATTAGCTAAGAAGTCCTCTTATCTCTTTGTGCATGTGACACAAGAAATCTACGTAACTCGCGCTGCCGTCACCGCCACGATCTTCGACCAAGAAATGCCTCATCACCATCTCCAACTTTTCTCTCTGTCTCACGATCGTCAACTGTGCAATTAAAAATAGCAAAATATCAACAAGATTTCCCTACAGCTTCATAATTCTAATTCACCAAAAACCGTTTCCTTACCCTCATGCAACGATGTCTTTGAGATCTGACTTCAGCTACTATCTCGTTGACTCGGTGGCTCAAAGGCGTGTCCAGAGTCGGAAGCACGGTGCGATCTACGTCGACCTGGCCGACCGTCGGAGCTCCGAACACGGCTTGAACCCATTGCGGTGAGAGCCCAAGACCCAGCCAGAGGAACATGTGGATTCCATTCTCTGTGGAATCGATAAACACAGCGTTAACATTTTTTCTGTTTCCCTTTCGTTCTGTAGATATTTACCTAGAAGATAGGCTCCGTCGTCGGTGAATTTGTCTATCGAGCAGCGCACCATCAGCGGAAGTTCCGTGCTCTGGGGATCGATATCGTGAAGCGGCAATAATCTCGGATAAAAGTATGCGACCGAAGTCGGTATGTCCATCGTCGCTACGGCTTGCATAACGAAAGATCTGTCGTCGATGGCCATGTCGGCACCTAGAGGAAAGGAATCGGTACTTTGATGAGTCAGAACGATTCGCCTCGTTGTATGCTCATCAAATTCAACCCACCTCCAGATATTGCGTCGCTTTTTAGCAGGCTGTTTACATAGAGGGGCAGGAGCTTCATGCATTCTGGTAAAATCAGTTGACCCGCGCTAGACGGTGATGCGCAGTGTTTTCTGTACACTGCCAGCATCGTGGCGCACCTGGATATCAAGTTGTCTTTAACTGCCTTTGGCGAAGCTTCTATGAGCTTGAATACACCTGCAAAATCGAGTCGAGAGTTATTAGTCATAGTCGATGAATTGAACTACCGATAAGCAAACTGCTCTCGCTCGCTCTCACTTTGTTTGGCGAAGAAGTTAACTATGGCGTCGAGATCGCAGGCTCGGTACAACTCCGCCATTTGAGACGACGTCCGTAGTCCCAAGTTTATTACTCTCAGTCTTCTCACGCCGCTGCAAGACGTGTAGAGGAGAGCTGCTTGGATATATACACCTTCTTCGTCGGCCAGTTTATCGTCGTGTTTAACTTCGATCGCGACCGCCTGAAATAATTTTAAAACGTTTATCAGGAGCGTTAAGTTGATTTCACGTCACCGAAATGAATACCTTGTTTGAATCTATACTGGCCAATTCCATGTCTGTGGTATTGGACATGTAAAAGTGACCGTAAAAGTCCGTTGCTCTGACTCCGGTCGAAGTACGAACTCGCATAATCGAGTCAAACGCTATCGGGCGTTTAATGTTGTTTATTACGTCCGTAATCAGCCGTTCTCCGTCGATATCAGCCTGCGATATAGAAATTCACGTTTTAACTATATTTACAAACGGTTTGGTAAACATCACGTTAGGTATGTAATGTAAATGTAAATACCTGGAAATATGTGTACTTGAAAACTTCTCCGCCGGACAAACGGGCCACTTGACCGATCGTCGCTATGTCGATGTAGGAATTGTTGAAAACGAATAAATCCACGCTGCACCCGGCCCCGACGCACTCTTGACCGAGATTATTGTACACGTTGGTCTGCGGGGCTGTGAGAATTAAATTCGGGATTAAAACGAGTTAAAGAGGAAATCTTCCGGCGAACCCACCTAATATGGTCTTCTCCTTCTCTGTTCCCAGCAGCTTACGATCGTCACGATTTTTCAACTTGCCAGGTGCTTCTGCGATCGGTAGCGTCGAATGGAATACAATCAATTTTCCTGTGCATTCGGATGCCTAAAATAGAAAGTAAGGAATAATTAGCGTTCAATTTCCTTCTTAGATTTCTGAGATTGCATACTTTGAGTGCTTCGAGTCCAGCCTGAATCGCCGGTCCGAGGATCGTCTCCGTTTCACGAGTCTCTGCAAACATGGCAGGAATCTGTGTCATCAGACTATCGATGACCGTTTCGCTCTCCTCGGCATCGCACAGGAAGCCGTCCAACAGAGGCATGAAAACTTCCTGAACATCGCCGACGACCATCATCTGCGGCTGAGCCAAGCAGGCTTTTATGTTGTAGAAATGAACGGTGTTGTTGTACGTTATGAACCCGACTTTCATATTCGTTTTTGTCTGACCAGCGTCTACAGGGAGATTGCGAACGATTCTCTTCATCTCGGCACACAGCAAGTGAACCAAGCCTGATTTAATGTTGTTGTAGGAGACGTCGATGAGGAATATCATCGCAGGGGGTTTTGGGAAAATGTTATTCTGTAAAGAGACGAAAAGAAGGTGAGCAATCGCAGTATTCAGAACTTCTCCGATCTCGTTTTGAGACAGTCTCGTCCCCTCACCCTGCAGTAATCTTTTGTAGCGATAAACTCGTATGTTCCCAAAACTAGCTCCGGTCTTTCGTAGCGGTCCATTCTCTGCCCCGTGTGATCCAAGTGTTGGAAATATTCGGCGGGAACTGAAAGACAAGACTCGATTTAGACAGATTTCGAAGTAAAAGTTAAAAATTCAAGAGCCAGTCTCATACCTTCCGTCGTCGCTTTGCAGAACATGCATTGAAACCGTCTTCCAGCGTCTATGAACTGCATGAACGGACTCATGTAGGCTTTACAACGTATGCAACGAACTGGCCCGATCTCTCCCATGTCGACGATAGGCGGCTCGTATTCTCCCTCCGCTACTTTAGCCATCGGGCTGATTATCAGACCGAACGGAACGCTGGTCTGGAAAAGTGTTTGAAATAACGTTTAGAGACTGCTCTACGTGTGAGTAACGTCTTTCTCAATTTTCACCTGTTTCATGATATCTGTTGTCGTTGGAATGGTGTACATAGTGGATCTGATGAATCTGGGGGAAGCATGTCCCTGATCCTGAGTTGTGAACTTTGTCGTTACCAAAGGTGGAACGAGTCCCTTTTGATTGGTGACAAAAACTCCGCCCTTCGTGCGCTGGTCATCCTGCATTACTTGAATCTGTAAAACGAACAAACGTAAGCGAGCTGCTCAAGACACTTGAGATGGGAGAGGTTCTCAATTATCCCCACTCACAGGACTCGGCATTTGATCAGGATCCAATCTCCTCGCCTGTTGTGGCTGCATACCGGGCTGCATGCCAGGCTGAAAAGCTCCCGGTGGTCCTTGTGGTGCTCCGCCCTGATAGGGAGGCCTCTGCGCTCCGTATGGGTCCTGAGTAACCATATTTCCAAGCTTAATTTCATAATTTCCTTTCAATCACAGTCAAAATACTTACGGGCTGCGCAGCGTATCCTTGCTGCTGGTATCCTGGCTGCTGAAACGGTGGCATGGAGCCAACAGGCTGTCTATTTATTCCCTGGGGTCCACCCATGGGTTGTCCGGGGAGCGGTGGTGCAGCCATGTACTGCTGTGGTTGGCCCTGTGGTTGCGGAGGCGGCATATGAGGTCCCGCGGGATAGCTCTGCCCCGGCAAGGGTGGCCCGCTCAAATGTGGCTGGATTTGTGGTCCGGAAAGGTTCATCTGACCCCCAGGCCCAGATGCCGGAGGCCCACGCATCGGTTGGCCTGGTAAATTCTGTTGCCCAGGCATCGGTCCAGGTCCCGACATCATCTGAGGCGGCGGTCCGGGAAGATTTGGCTGCTGACCAGGCGGCGGAGGTCCGGACAAATTTTGCTGCCCGACAAACTGCGGACCGGCATTCGTCGGCGGTTGCCTGCCGAATTGAGGTCCCAGCGGCATCTGTTGACCCTGAGGTGGTCCAGGAGGCTGAGAAATTGGGGGTCCGGGCTGACTCGGCATCGGAGGAGGAGCAGAATGTTGGCTCTGAGGAAAGGATCCTGGTTTCGGAATTTGTGGACCGTCGCTTTGACTCTGCATTGTGGAATCTGTAATTCACGGTCGACTATAGCTTCCTGTTCATAGCACAAAATCGTTTAGGACTGAAACTAGAATTTACCAATGGGAGACGGATGCTCCGGCTGATTATTGTAGCCGTTAATATTTGACTGATGTGGCGGAGGTGGCAGCGGCATTCCGGGACTGTTTTTTCTCACTTGAGGAGGGAATCCCTGTGGATGATTAACAGTTTTATTTCCATTCCCCATTCAAACTCGAAATAAAATACCAACCGCTGACGGAGGCCTCTGTTGATTTCCTAGATTAATGTTCGACATTTGATTAACAAGATTGTTTTGATTCACAGGAGGCTGGCCCATGGGGGGAGGAGGACCTGGCTGCATATTGGTAGGGGGACCTGAAAAACGATGCTCAATTACAATCGCAGTCCAGCGACGAACCGATTCGCTCATTCCAACAATCACCTCTCATATTATTTCCATAGTAAGAAGACTGCTGCGGGGGTGGCCCCGCTTCGTGCATCTGAGGCGGAGGTCCTTGGGCCTGATTCTTGGGCGCGAAACCCTGGGGGTTCTCAGACCCGTTGAACTGAGAAACCGGGGGCAGGTTCGCGTTGAGGCCTCCGCGAGGTGGTCCATTGTTAGCTCCCCCGTAGTACGGAGGCTGCTGCTGCATGTATTGCGGGTTCATGGTTTATTCTGAAAAACAAATTACGTTCAACACCCTATGTTGTAACCACGTTTCTTCGTCATTGGACAACGATGACTGCTGAGCAAAAAAAAACATTTCGTCATTCGTCGCCGTGTGAAAGAACTCGACACAATTTTATTTCGAACATATGGTGTTTTCGGTAATGGGGTTTTGGCCAGTGGATTCGGAGCCCAAAAGTCTGTCTTCTGGGCTAGAATGTGTTCGAATCGTGATCATTAACGAATTATACAACAGATCGAGGGTAAGTGCAAGATTGAGTTCAATGGGATCATCACAAAGTAGAAAATTGGTTAGAAGTGGACGATGACGAGACCCTCTGGACTCGGGGGTAGAGGAGTTGCGGAGCGAATGACAAAAGAAGCCGCGAGGATTTCGGGAGTGATAATCAAACGGGATGTGATAAGGATCGAGTAAACCGAGAGAAACGTCATATTAATCAGCGGGTGAACGGGCGCAGGCCATTTTGTATATATTTGGGTTTTCTATGATATTGAAAAAGGGATTTTAAGAGTTTATCAAAGAATCTGATAGTTCTACTCACGTTGGATCGTTACACGTGTATTTTCAACCATAACAACGAATTACTATCCGGACAAATGTTTATACACAGATGAAATTGTGGGTATAAAACGTATTTTAGATCGTGAGCACAACTGGTGCCGATGCCACGTAAGGTAACACTGCGCATGCGCCTTGACACACGCTCACGGGACACGTCATTCTATCACGAATCCGGGGTCGTTCAATTTTAACTTACATTTTATTTCGCCTATCATAGGGTCGTTCCAGTCGTTCAATTCGACTTATGTCTCAGGAATATTATCATTCTGCTCAATTTACGATGCTAGACGGTATATCCTGGCATTTTATTCTTTATTCAACGTATCCAAAGAACAATTTCATCCAAATCGCTCCTCGCGCCTCTGTGGTTCGAACTACGATCCAACAAACGTCATTGTCGGCTCTGTTACTCCGTCGGTAACGAAGATTTCGCGCGAAAATAAAACTGAACAAAAACAGAGTTCTTCTCGTACTTCAGACCCAAATTTACACTATAAATGTGACTTTTTTTCTCAATGCTTTACAAATTTTTCTGGTAAATTCTCTGTGAACGAAGTAAAAAGAAAATCAATTCGTATTGAAATGATGATGTCTAGATGTGAAAATTCACGACATTTGTATAAGATTTACACTTGAAATTTTATTCATACTAATTTTGACCGAAGAGCATGCTACAGTCATTTTTTACTCTTCTTTACCGACCGTACCCGGTTTTCACTTGTTTTCACTGATAGCAAAGCCTACGCGTCACGAGCGCGGAAAAGGAACCAACAGCGCAATTCTAGATGGAATTCCGAAGATATACATATATCGGAAAACTTCTTTGTTTCATACAACAATGAAGACGTATTCTTGAAAACTGCACAAAATGGTAATTGTCGATGTCAGGCGGTGGTCGCAGCCATAATGAACGGGCGAAACTCACAATCACCGCTTGACATCGACAATTACCATTTTGTGCAGTTTTCAAGAATACGCCTTCATTGTTGCATGAAACAAAGACGTTTTCCGATATGTATCTTCGGAATTCCATCTAGAATTGCGCTGTTGGTTCCTTTTCCTCGTTCGTGACGCGTAGGCTTTTCTATCAGTGAAAACAAGTGAAAACCGGGTACGGTCGGTGAAGAAGAGTAAAAAATGACTGTAGCATGCTCTATACGAGACCCTGTTAATTACAGATCGACATTAAAAACCTATTAAAATTCTGTAGCATATAGGATTCTCCGAGTTTTCGACGATAATAGAACATTTGGGAATGGAATCTATCCTCCCGGCACAGTCATATCTCTGCGTGTACCGACTAAGAATATAGAATAATCGATTCGGTACTATTTTACGCGTGTCAGTCGCATCAGCTGCGCGTGTGTCACACTCTGAGGTGTGTGTGTGTGTGTGTTGCGTATACCGCGTAGGTATACAAGGAAGAGAACGGGTATAGTGAATGGGAAGGATATACCGGCATCAATGACGTCACGAAGGTTAGCGAGCTTTAAACTGGCCCATTCTGAGCCTCGCTGCTGGACAATAAGCGCACACGATCTATGAGGGAACGCGTGCGCCTTGGCTACCTTCGGGCAGAGAGTCGCGAATTCCGCGTAGTCGCAACCTATTTTTCTCACTGCCCGGTAATACCTCATTCGGCAAAGGTTTAAAAAACGTCTATTCCGACTCATTTTCACCGCGAGGTGCGGTGAAGATAGTCTATCAGTACGTGACAGTTATTCATTAATATTGCGGTCTAGTGTTACTGTGTGTCTTCTTCACATGCATCCGTCAGCCGTATGTCATATCTGCTTCCGTATAACACACACTGCGGAAGACCGTAGATAATATGAAAATATATAGTTCTAATCGACGACGAATTCGGTTCGTGAAACATATAATAATGTTGAATACCGTGAAAGGAATGGGCGAGTTTCAAATAATTGGATGCAATTTCGTCTCATCTGATTGAGAAAATAAATATGAATATTGATTATACGAAGTGTGCAGTTCGTTAAAAACATTCAGTATAGAACACATCGCGTGTTGTTAATTGCGTTAAACGTTTGCAATATTCATGACTAATAGTAAAAAGACCTATTCAGAGTTTGAATCGAGGCACCTGCAGTCAACCGTGTGCCCATATTCGCCCATTACATGCCTTGGGCGACGTCTACCTATATGATGAAATTACAGCTGCTAGTTATCGAGACTGACTACTGCTGGAGGAAGGCTTTGCTTAGGTACGTAAGTCAAAGATACAAAAACATGTTTTTTTTTTCTTTTATCTCTGCGGTTCGGCTTAATTGAACCTCGGAAAAAGGAAGTCGCATCGCTGACTCAGCTACGTCGATATAAAATTCTCGCTCATACGTTCAACTGGTTCTCACAACGTATGCTAATGCATACCGCAAATTAACCACAGTCCGCGCGCTCTTCGGACCTGCGCGGTGGACCCTGGCGGTGTCTGAAAAGTGCATAGGCTGCAGGGTCGCTGCATTCTGCGTGTAATCACTGATCGGTTCACTGTAAGTTTGATCGTCGGTCGGTAACGGAGGTTTCTTCGATAAAAGAATCGTCAATTTTCGTAAGTTTTCGATTATTTTCGTGTCCAGTTCCCCCCCAGCCCTTCGCCATGGGCTGCGTTCTATTATTTAGCCACAGCGTTCGCCCCCGCGGTACGGCAACTTCTATCGCGAGCCGCCATGTTTGTGTTTTTTTCCCTTTTTCTTTTTTTTTATGTCCAAATGTCATTTTCTGCCGTGATTCCACTAGCCTTCGAGTCAACTTTGCCCCCCCATCGCATCGCTGCTGCGACGCCTGTGTGTGACTAACGAGGATAAAACTTTGTTTCGTTGAGATATTAATTGATTGAAGATAGTTACTTAGCGGGAATGGTCGTCGGGGTAATGTGCGCCTCGGGAAATCCGTACGAGTCTAAATAAACCTTTATTGTACGTAGAGAAGAAGTTGGTTAGTTTCTGAGTCAAGTTTTCTTCAGTTTCTTCGCCTACAGATCCGTTTATCTTAATTTCTCGTGGACGGAGCTGAATAATTTTCAGTGATAACGACGACGCTGTGGTGGTGTGCTAGAGAAAAATCCGAACCAATACTCGAGATTACTCCGATTCTCGCGGTACATACGGTCACAGTGTTTGTTGTAACGAACTAAATAGTGTATCTCTGTCGTAAAATGCATAAATTGAGGCTACCTGTCAAGGTCGAATTACCAACCGCGTTAACAAGGTATGAGAAAGCCTAATTAACAGGTACTTAAAATACTCTATCGATGAATTATCATTGAAAATTGAAGAAAAAATAGTCGTAATTACGAAAACATGGTACGACGCAAAAAAAATTCCTTTCAATTCGACGATTCATCATTTTACGCAGCATATATACGTATACTTAAATTATTTATACTTGTTTACTAATTTCAATTCGAATAACAATATATTCACTATGTCCGCCTTTTTTGCTGTCTCACCTCCTCTTTTCTCGAATATTCATCTCCGATTGTCATTTTCTTTATCTATAACGATTCGATCTCCTATCACAATGATTTGAGTGGATCGTAATCGTTGTCTTAAACTTTTCTAGCACTCGGAGCGGTGCTACTACGAGATAGTTGAACGTCGTGCGCCCGTCTGACGGATCGACCCTCCGACCGATTACAATGCTTTAAACCGAATTAGTGATAAGATTAGGTTGTTATTTACTCTCACGTGTTTTCCCCAAATCAATGCATTAGCACCTTGTCACCCAGAATCTCCGCCGGTTGTCTATGTATCGCGAAGACTGAGCTTGATAAAACCTGTTTACATCGAGACCATGGCTTATAGATATTTTTCTATTATTAGATAGTCAAGAGCGCGAGGCGGATAGTTAAACTCGGGTGAAGTTGGCTCATATTGTAAATCTTTAGTTCTTTCGGCGAACCGTTGAGAAATAACTCTCTGCGGTCCCGTTGTTCTATTATCGCCACTGTTCGGAGGTAGGCACATTTCGCATTCGAAGCCCTCCCCAACAACTTGGCCTTTCACTTGATCTTGACAAATTAACGCTCCCACCCACGGATACTTGATCGACTTTATTCCACCTTCAGTTGTTAGCCAAATGCTGGATCCACCGGTTCGATACGTTCCGTCGTTCTTCAAAGATGGACAAATCTCCAAAAAGTTCCGTCTGTTCGATAGAACTGTGAGCAATCGTTTCCGTTTATATCCTATGAGTCACGCCACATTCAAATGATTCACCGATAATATCGTTAAACTTTTTGTAAGAAGTACAGGTCTCATTTTCAGGATGGTATTAGACCCAAAGGCTACGAGTCTTCACAGTGATTACGGAAGCTTTGATCGTCCATTGGGCGGAGTTGAGGATCACGAACGGGACGTGGAAGCCGGAGTGGATGGAAGTAGCAGTGGAATGGCACAGTCAAGCGACGTTTATCAACGCCAACCGCTTCTTCCCGGCGCTCCGATCAAGAACAAGGATAAGTGGGGCGGGGTGAGCAGCAGCTCCGACTACTACGAGGATGAGGAAGATGACAAAATTGACGGACTCAGCCACGCGAGGAATCCCAATATCCCAAACGGGTCGGGCAGCGGCATAGTCAAGCTCGATATACCCGCGCCGCTGAGGGAAGAGCCTCGGTTTCCCAAAGAGAAATGGAAAACTCTCCTCGGTACGAACAAAGCAGAGAGCAAATATTATAAATACGAATCTTTGTTGACTCGATACGCCCTGGGAGATGATCGAGTAGTTTGTTATAAAGTTTTACGACGATAAGATATCACTAATGTGTTCTTGCTCTTGTTTATTTTACAGCTTTCCTATTTATGGTTGTAAACTTCATACTTACCACCGCCTCTCTTGCCATGGTTCACGAGCGTGTGCCGGACCGCGCGACCTACGGACCTCTTCCAGACGTCGTTCTGGATAATATCCCCCCCATGGACTGGGCCTTGAACGTGTCCGAAATACTGATAATGATAATCTCGAATTCTGCCATGGTTTTTATCATATTTCACAAGCACAGGTAGGTCAGAGTTCCCACTTTTCCGATTCCATTGTCGAATTCTGAGCGTTTCAGGAACACTCGTTTTTTCTACAGATTCATAGTCGTCAGGAGGATATTTCTGCTCATGGGATTACTCTACATGATGCGAAGCGTCACTATGTACGTCACCGTCCTGCCAGTCGCGAGCAAGACCTACTACTGCAGTCCTAAGGCAAACAACTCGAGCCCGTTACTGGTCACTAAGAGAGTCCTGCAGCTAATTTCCGGGTTTGGATTATCTATAAACGGAAAGCACACCTACTGCGGGGATTATATCTACAGCGGTCACACCGTCGTTCTTGTTCTCAGCTATCTCATCATCAAAGAATGTGAGTAAAGTCTGTTTCCTGCATGCGATATTTCAATAATATGATTCGATGAAATTAAACTCGCTACAGATTCTCCGAGACGATGTCAACCCATCCACTGGCTAACCGGACTCGGGTCACTCGTCGGCGTGATCATGGTTCTGATCGCCCACGGACATTATACCGTCGATGTTCTAATAGCGTATTACGTAACGACTCGATTATGGTACATCTATCACACTCTGGCGAACAACTCTTATCTGAAGGTGAGTCACCGTTTCCTAGTTTATGGCGATTATTGATTCTGCCTGCTTCCAGCTTTCGAAAATGATTCAATATTTGTTCCTTGTGTCTTTCCAGCAACATGGACCGAACAATTTCTTGGCTCGTTTGTGGTGGTTCCCGATGTTCAGATACTTTGAGAAAAACGTCGGCGGCACTGTGCCGAGACAATACGACTGGCCTCTTCCGTGGCCTAGAAGATTTCTTGCCAAGCACCCGAACCGAGACAGTTAATACCTACCTCAAGAGGCAGAGCTTGACGAGGTGGTACACACGTCCGCGGGGTGATATTTACTGTATATACTTAGGTATATTAGGTATCCTAATTGGTCCCTGGGATATGGAAACATGAATTAATTGCATAAGTGTACAAAGATTACGATTAATGGCTGAAAAATAGTTAAGAGATCGTTCTTATTTCTCTTACTAAATTTTTTTTTCAATTATATCAATCGGAGTATCGATTGCCGTTTCAAGCTGCAAGTAATCTCGTATTAACGGTAGTGATCTATGTGCGACCTATTTAAGCTTGTCGCTTGATCGTGAGTATACCGAAGAATCCAATTTGTTTTAAGTTAATTTTTTTTATTTTTCTTTTATAAATTTGAAGATCTGAAAATTGTGAAGAGAAAAAACACTGGTTATTGGGTAATAGGTGAAGTTATTTCTTTCTAGTATATTTTGAGAACTTCCACTCCTCGCAAATGGAACCTAATCCTATTTATGGACTTATTAAGCAACCGAGTGCTTCGAATTATGAAACTATACATTACTTATTTACCGTCTAAATTCCTAGCAACAAATCATCGAGGTTTGAGTAAATGAAATTGTCTATATAGGTAATTTTGGGAAGCCCCAAAGAAAGTATCACTCATTATTTCTTATGCATTATTGTTTAAAAGAATAAGAGTAGAATAAATTCAATCCTTAGGTTGCATAACGCGTATTTGTTGGTGATATGATATTAATTTGAAGAAATATGTATTATATCCTTCCGGAGAAAAGGTTACAAAAATCAAAGATATCACGGTCATCGAAGATCAGTAATTGTCAATCATTTGTCTTGCCGTTAAAGATTCCTGTGAAAACAACAGATGTTATCTTTGACTGTTTGTGAAAAGGCTCGATTCTTATTCATTGAAAGCATATTCCGTGGTTAATTGATGGCTTATTCTATTTTCTATGAAAAAAACTTCTTCTGAGTTTGTCCAATAACCAATAACTGAAACAAAAATAGTACACAGAGGAATGTGCGGCCTACCTTTTGCGTAGGTATATTGAACATGAAATCTGTACCCGCGAGGTACCTTCGAACTCTCATACTGCGCTAACTGTTCTTCATATCGTTGTTGAAGCATTGAATGATCTATTGATTTTATGATAACTGTTATGATAGTATGTTGATGATAGTTACTATTAAAATTCGCTTATTATAAATCGAACTCTCGCGGTTTAACGATGAAACTCCATGGTATTAAGTTAACTGATATTTGTATATATTATATATTGAGAAATATTACGAGTAGAGTATCTCTGAATCATTTCATACATGAAAATAGATATAAAGAAGGGAAGGTGGAGAAAAAAAGTTCAGATTACTTGTTTTCCAATCCGTGTTTATTCGATATATTATCAGCTTAATGATTTATCAAAGGTGTTCCATAATCTCTCTATAAATATTGTTGTTGAAGATTTTTTTTTTTCTATATCAACGAAGTTAAACGCAAGCTTGTTTTTATATTTCCTTGCTTCTCGGAAGACGTTTTCTAGTTTAAAAAAATACTGTTTGTGTATTATATAAATTTAAAAACCGAAAATCCAGCTGCTTTCTACAGAATATAAATGATTCAAAGTATTCATATACATATTTATAAAACTTACGCTGCGATCAAAGCTAAATGTTTAGAGAGTGGATGTGTTGATATTGTCGACGAAGAAAAAAGAATCTTTGGTGCGGGGAAGATCAGTCGAGTTTTGCACAGCTGTATATGTATAAAGAACCTTTTCTAGTTACCAAAGGTTTTTCTTTGTTGGTGTTTTGTATTTAAAAGAAATGGAACAGTTGGAAAATTAAAAATAAATTGATATTACATACATATTTAGTGCATAGTATATATCTATATTTTTACATGTAGATATTTTTTGGAAAGAAGACAAAAAAAAATAAAAATTGTTGATATTATAGACCAGTAAAAATGATTAAACGTAATGTAAATATACATAAAATGAATTCAAATATTATACACGATAGCAGAAAGGCTTTCCATAGTTATTCTTGTTGATATAAAAATGAAAAAATGGTTCTTTATTGAATCAAAAAACGTTTTCTTATACATATACATATACATATACATATACATGAGATACTGTTAACCCGGTAGTGTTTTGATATTCATTAAATATAATTAGCTAAAAACACTGTATATTATTGAAAATTGATCCAACTCTTGTATTTTCGGTTTTCTTATTCTAAATACATACCCACATTGTACATATATTTTTTATAGTTATTTATAAGCTGTATTCAATAACATTTCATACTAATCTTCAAAATGAGAAAAAAAAAACAACAATGTGTCTCTGATTTCTGATTAGCGTATGGTATAGGTATACATACTATTTTAAGTTTGACATTTATGTGATTTTCAAAGTTTCTTCTCAACGTCGATAAATATATAATTTTTCTGTATAATATCTATTGATCTATAGATCTGAACCAATGAATTGTTAATTTTACTCCTACCTGTAGCAAAATACATTGGATATTCGAATGATACAAATTTATAGCTTATTTAACAACGAAAAAGACTTTCCCATTCATTTTCTGTACTGGAATTTTATGTATAAGAGGAAATGATACCAGATACTGTTATCAGATCAAGTTTGATTCATCGGCGACTAAAACATTTTCAATTAAAAAAAATGTTTGTATAATAATATACTCTGTAAATGATTCATTAAATGAAAATAAAAATCTGAAAACAAAATTATGTAGTTTAAAAACTGATCCTTGAAACCTTTCAATGAAATATGAAAACGTGCACAAGTCATGTGCGGAAATGGTAAGAAATGATACGTTTATCATTATACTACGGTTTACAATTAGGCGGCGGTGAAGCGTGAAATAGCTGGCCTCATAATCAATTCCTCTCGCTCGAATTGCGCAGCGTTTTTTTTTTTTTTGTTTTTTTTTTTTGCGACTCTCCAAGGCAATGATACAAAATTGAATATCTTGAAGAATCATCATCATCTCAATTTATCAGAAGTGCTAAAAGAAAATCATTACAAATGATTTCAAATTTGAAACGGTATTTAAAAATGAAATCGGCGCCAATATTCGCCTAGTCGTATGCAACCCTCATTCCAGAAGCTTGTCTCTACGTTACCGACCGAGTCGGCGACATTCGGAATGTGATAAGTGGCAAATGGCGGCAGAAACGAAACCAGACAGTGACGCTCCTCGTGGCGACGCGATAAACTATCCTTGCAGCATGCGGAGAGGCGGCAAAACTTGAATGAAGATAAAATTCCAGAGCAGAAATCAGGTACAATGGAATTCAAATTTGATGGAAGTGATCGAGTTTCGCTTTGCGAATGATTAGAGAGGACTAAAAAAAGGCGCAAAGAAAAATTGGAGATGAAATAGAGTCCGTTTCTTATCGATGTCACGGAGTCGTACATTGGGCAAATCGCCGCGGCATAAAAGTGAGACGCGAAATAAGCTGTTATCAGTAAACAGAATAATGGGAGAAGGATCGATTCGCGGGATAATCGTCGGGTGAAAGAACTTAATCCAAGCAAACCGCACCCTGCGAATCAAACATTGGCGTATTTTTCTCTCCTGGTAGTCGAATGACCCCGTATTCGTCGTGCACGTAGACTATTGTCAAACAATTGTAACTGCCCAATCTTGGGCTCACTAGCCGTAATGAGTAACTCGACGTCGTTATTACACCGCAAATACCGAACTCTCGCAGTTTGAAGGAACTATGCCAAGAATCATGCGTTTCTAATCAGTAATAGTAGTCATTATCCACGATCTGTAATGGAATGAAATAATGACAATAATCAATGTATTATTACGGGCATATGGACGCGTTGAATGTATAGAGGCCGGAAAAATCCGCGTCACCAGAACATCTGGATCAGGAGAAGCAGATTATTTGATTAATGATTATCTTCGGAAACGAGGTTGCGGTATGCTAATTCCAAGCAGCATTGCAAACGTATAGTTTTATTTATACATATGTATATCAGGTTATACTATATACCTACGCGTGGTCTGCGTGCGCCTGAACTGGAATTTATAACTTTTAGAACTTCCAGTTTGTCTGGTTTCAGAGGAAAGAGGAAGTTATGTTACCGCCCCGAAAATAAAAAGTTGAGTTTTCCCCCAATTTCCACGTTTCCAGGTCCAGAGTAACCGAATTTTTGTCCCCACGATATCTCGAGAACGAGGGCGCGGATTTTAATCAAATTGGGCTTAATTGACGCGGTTTTTCTCAACTTAGAACTGATTAGATTTTGGCTCTGATCGGTTGAGAACTTTTCGAATTATTTGAATAACAAAATTTCTTAAAATATAATAAAAATGACGATATCTTGAGAACAAATCAACGGATTTGAATGAAATTTGATACCACATGGTTTTTTATATCAAAGATCACGAATCTGAAGTCAGTTTTGCGAAATTCAAAATGACGAATCCAGTTTGCTGACACAAAACAGTAAAAATATTCTAAATCTCATAAAAATTGGTACTCGAAGGTTTTTTTGAACCGTTGATCAAGAATCTGAAGTCAAATTAGCAAAATTCAATATAGTTGGAAACGAAATAAATAACGCACTGAAAGAAATTGTATTGCAAAATGTGTAGTATGAGTACAAGAAATATAGTATTTTAGGGGCAAACGAGGTACAACCATGAGTATTCCTATAATCACAGGACATTATACTATTTCCCCAGCAATAATTGCTTTAGACTATTGTAATTCTTGCTACACATAAATGTATCAATATGATCTTGTGAAAAAAGAATTACAATAGTCTATAGCAATTATCGCTAGGGAAATAGTATAATGTCCTATAATTATAGGAATACTTATGGTTGTCCCTCGTTTGCCCCTAAGATACATGCTATTGTACTTTTTGCTATCAAATTTCTTTCAGTGCGGAAAGTTTAAAGGCTGCGTCATAGTCAGTCCAAACAGGCTTCTCTCCTTCCAATCATTGGTCAATAACCCAAATTGCAGGCCTCACCATGCGACAATGGTATCAATTTCGCGACGATTGTATCACCCTACCCATGTCATTGTTAGAGCAGTGTGGGACAGTCTTTCACTGCGATATAAAGACACTCGTATTTTACGTCTGGTAGATATCAATGACGATTAATTTGTACTAATTATTAGTGCGTTGTCATCTACATATACATATTTCTACAGTTCTACACTCTACAGACAACGAGTAAGCGATCCTCTTCGATGACTCGCGAAGTTTGTGTATGTGATAATGTACCTGATTGTATTCGGCCCAGAGGACCCGGTGCCATTGGATATCGAAGAGAACTTTTCCACGTACCGTATTAAACCGGCTTTAAAATTTAATTCATCCACGTTAGATCGCTCCTCCGTATCTATAGACACATCAGCTGATCACTATAAGAACAAAAGTTATTTACTGTCCTGCAGAGATAGGTGCAGTCGAGAAGAAGAAGAAGTAATTATAACCGAGAGATTAGCCGCAAACATTGGCAAGTGGCTCGCGGGCGGCACCGGAGGAGGTTCCAAACTCACGTCGCTAATAATTCCGCGTTAATTATTTCAAAATTCTTCTAGAGTCACTGTGAGAGGAAGTTCAACGATATTCGCAATGGAGCTGCGTTGGACGTCTCCCATTTACGGCCAAAGGTCCAATATTACCGTTCATCCGAGGCCAGAGCTGAGGGCATCGAAAATTCCGCTAATTCATCGCAAGGACTCTCCGCACGTTTTCTACCAGTCGACCAATTCCTTGGGGAACATAATGGTACGTTTTTGCTAATTAATTTATCGAAATAGAAAATAAACGTCTTGATGTGTGAAGCAGTCACGATCTCGACGCTTCAACAACCACGAGGCACGAATGCAAGGAAGATAACTTTACCAGAATTACCTGACATTTCCCGGTTTTCCCTGACTAATATCATTATTTTTTTCTGATTGTAATCACTTGTTCATGCGCGACGAAAAATTGCTGATGAAAATGTCTAATCGCTGATAAAAATAAAATCGTCAATAAGAAGAAGAAGAAGAAGAGAAAAATTACGACGGTGAATTTCATGGTCAAGGTCTCTAAAATCCGTGGATTTTATGAAATTCCCTGACTTTTCTCGGTTTTCCAAACGGGTGTTTACCATTTTTATCGCACAAATAAAAACTCGAGGTACAGTCACGATCGAATTTTCCACATTGTGCCTCCTCGGTTCGATTTTAATTGAACGATTTGAGGCCATTAAGAGCCCCCGGATGTAATGGACGCATAATTTAAATGCACCTTAGAGAATCCCTTTAACGTCTCTGCACTCGCGATGGACACCTGTTAGCTTCATAAATGGACTCGAGTACCTTCGAAATTGAGGTACGAACGTGACGTGGGGGGCGATTTCGGGCAATCGTGATTCGCGGTCAACTGAAACGCAAATTGGTCATTCTTCTCCGATAAGAAATCGAAAACTGACCGAATGATCCCTCTTCCGAGAAAATAATTCCAGGCAGATTTGAACCGCTCGTTAAACTGGACGCACTTAACGATTTATTATTCGCCGCTAATCAGAGGTAAAGCATGTTTGATCGGGGCCGAGGGGGGAAGGGGAGGGGAACAATTCCGCTGCGCATGGCATGGTAATAATTTCAACCGATGCTGACCCGCGCCCCACGCGACTTTACGACTATCGTATTCTTCGCTGATTCAGGTATCACCGGGCAGCGATCACACACGGCGGTCGTCCTACCCCATGGGGTTCGACGAGACGATGGAAAATCCGAACGGAAGTGACTCGACTCCGGCAAAGAGGAACAACGGTACCCTTCCTCGGCGGGATTCTAGACCGACGCTTTACACGATCGGTGAGAAACTGTATCACATACAAGAATTGTTTTCGAATTCCTTTTGATTAGATTGCGGGTCTTTTTCTTCCGATTTGGGTCATCGTCCATTGAGAATCGCTGACGTTATAATTTGGGAAATAATTCAGCATCGCTGACTGTTTTGATTACCGAAGAATTATGAAATCGATACGCATCACGGTATGATGAAATCGAAATCAGAATAGAAAGAAGAATAAACACACTCGAAGCTTTTAGCATGATGAATGTTTGGCAAACTTCGAGGAATCAACGAGTGATTGCATAACAACGATGTGACGCTTTAGCTTGATGGAATTTTCCACGCAGTCTTTTTTTTCAGTCTTCTATCAGTTTTTCAATTCGAGTTTCATCGTTAAATCAAAATGTATTTCTTTATGACATCTGTCAGCGTCTCATCGAGTCACATTGCTAGCCCACAGCTTCCTTCGAAAACTCATAATGGACAAAGTTTATTGTGCGGAATGAACAAGTGCACTTGACTCTCTATTGTTGAAACGTGCATCGTGGAGGCTATGACTGCTGATAATGGGGTGAAAATCAAATTACGTTTTCAAACGATTGAAAATAAATACCCAATTCATCTCAGTTTCAAATTGCTTTTCACATTTTCTCGTCGATGAAAATCAATGGTATGGGTTAAAAAAAAAATTGATGATTAGGGGAGATATAGAGCGTCGAAGACGCCCACGCTTCCCTAAGGCAGCGTGCCTAGTCCCCTCAATCGTACATTCCACGTCAGTTTTAGACATTTTTTCCGATATCGTTGCACACTGACAATATTTTCTACTAAGCAGCGTTTTTTCTTTCCGCACCCTTGTGTAGAAAAAACCGATGGTACGAAGGACGATGCCGCTGACTTTGACAAAGCTATCGCATTATGCGGTGAGTTTTCCGTTTTTCCAATTAATTCGGGTGACGTAACGGAACGAGGCGATGTTATTACGTCAGATTTGAAGAGATTGATCTAAATTCCAGGCTACGGAAGATATCACTACGAGCTCATCCTGCTCTGCGGTTTGATCTTCATGTCAGCCGGCTTCCAAAACGGGCTGAACGCTTACGTGCTACCATCGGCAGCCTGCGACCTCCAGTTGTCATCCGAAGAGAAGGGATTACTCAACGTGGCGTTTCTGGCAGGTCAGATAATCGTCGTCAAATTTCGTCCTTCTTTCTTATCTTAAATTGAAGTTAGGGAATTTTTCTCAGATTGAACCTTGCCACATGTCCATGATAAATGGGTGCGTGATAATTGAATATAATTTACTTCAGGTGACTGTAAACTGTAAACAGCGATTGAAAATTATCAATTTTCAAACGCCACGTGACGTCACACAGCACCTCGGCCGCCATGGTCGTCCGCAGCGCCGCCAGACGGTAGAACTGTACCGTGTGACGTCACGTGTGGCCGGGAAATTCAAACGCTGTGTTAAAAAAAAACTCGATTCATGTTAAAACAGACTAAAAACAATTGGGTGGAATATTTTTTTTCATCAAATTATCGAATAAGAGAATAAAAAATGTTCATGAAACTTCCCTAGGAGGTACAGCGAGCGCGATGATGTGGGGGATAATCGCCGACGTCTTCGGAAGGAAGAATATCCTCATCGGCACTCTGATAGCCGATGGTATAATCACGATGATATCGAGCCTGTCGCAGAGTTTCCCGGTCCTCTTTGCCTTCAGATTTGTCAATGGTTTTGTGTCAGTGTCTCTCCTTGGTTATTGGATTATAGAGTATAGATATCAATGCTGAAATAACGAAGATTCCTTTCACCTCAGTATCGGAGCACCGGGAAGCCTCGTTTTCTCCTACCTTGGAGAATTTCACGCGGAAAAACAACGCGCGAAAAGCATTTGTTACGTTGGATTCTTCTTCACTCTGGCATGGCTCGTGCTTCCAGGTGCGTATTCGATCACAATTGTATAAATTTGGGTCATTCCACGCAAATCGTAAAGAAGAATTGTAAAATTTGACCTCAACCTCTTCGATCTTGACCAAAATTTCAGCAAACGTTGTGTTTTACTAAAAAAAAAAAAAACTCATTTAGAACAATTTGGGAGAAAAACTCCTTTCAAACAATTTCACGTGGTTTTTTTTTCTAATATCTCAGGACTGGATCGAGTCAGGACGTTTGACTACGGCTAATTTCGAACCTTATGCACCAGGCTACCATACTATACTCTAATTTTGACCAACCGTGACGATACGGATAATTAGCCTCTATTTCAAACATTAAATAGTGTTTCTTGAAAAACGCCTCCCCATCGATTTGCCTGGTTATATTATGTGACGTAGTGCACACTATTGTGAAGCAGTGACACATTTTTTGAGAGGGTATTATTTCGTAAAGAGTTAAAAAAAATGTTAAGCGTAAAAAACCGAGACAGCAGAGAACTAAAAGACTCCTTCAAGGGTTGAAGTAACACCTCGATGTCAAAATGTGGGACATTTGTTGTCCATACGACGACTTTCAAACAACTTTTAGTTCTCTGCTGTCTCGGTTTTCACACTCAACAATTTTTTT
>JAFFZH010014076.1:11656-22437 GCA_018420115.1 Euura saliciscinereae | reverse complement strand
CCAAACGCCTCAGCTCTGACCAGATGCTTGATGGATCAGTAAGTGGGGTTAACCTACTCTTATAGTAGGAATTCTTAGCCTTCCTAATGTCGGTCCTCATGTCACGTCGCAATGCACGAAATCGAAGCATCAACACGGCAGAGTTAAGGCGCTTGGCTGAAGTGAAAAGATTATTACGAATTTTTATGCGCTGCCTCAGTTCCTCAGTAAACCCCCCGTTGGGAGCGCGTGTGATCTTACGCGTAACCTCAGGGGCATGGATGTCAAGTGCACCCGTGATAGCGCCACAGAGGGCTTCTGCCTGATCACTAAGATTGTCTGATAATCCTATGGACAATGCTGCCATGTTGCGATTCATCTCATCACCTAGAGCAACGGGATTACAACCGCGAAAATCCCGATACGTCTTCAACCGGCTCACCAGATTCAGGACGGGCAAATTAAACTTAAACTCTATCAGATCATGACCAGCAATAAATGGTATCTGGGTCTTAGCAAAAGAATGCAATTTATCGGCAGAATCCAGAATTGCAACATCCAGTCAGGAATCCGAGTGAGCCGTGTGAAGCCTAGCGCACAAAGTGACACGATACGCTCACCTACAGGCGCTACGGACTCGATACGTTCACTCACACACAGCCCCAACCAATGAGACACCGGTCCGCGCTACGATCCGTGCTCTGGAAAAGTTTGTGCGCCAGGCTTCATGAGTATTACCGTGCGGTATGAGATACAGTGACTGACTGAGCAGAAAGTCCTGCAAATAGACAGATTCAAAGTTCCCGCTACTCAAGTTACAATTCAAATCACCGGTAATAATAATATTGTCATAGTTGTGAGAAAAGGCGCTAAATTTGTCGAGAAACCCATCAAGGAGGAGTCCCTTGGGCCTGCGATAAATAGAAGTAAACAAAAATTTTGCTCGTTTCACGCTGATCTCCAAGATAAGATATTCAGGGGCATTGGAAAACTGCTAATGAGGGAGTATAGGGAAGGTAAGTGAGCCACGCACTGGTAAGTATAGTTAGGGTTTATTGTAATATACGCGGTTCAAAATTTCCGATTCACTCCTCATTCAAATTTACTCCTTTTACTTCACTCACACACGGCCGTATGCCTTTTTCTTTCGTTCTTACGTCTTCGCTAGACTTTTCAGAACCTCTCGTCCACACGACTTGACTCCGCTCGTAGCTCAAGTCCCTCGACTCTCTCTCAGCGTCCCCGGTCTAACCGCGCTTTTTTTCTCTCACGTTCCCTCGTTTGAAACCCACGTTCCACCATTCCTTCTGGAACTCGACGCCCTGGCGCCATCTCTTGTTCCCCCCGACGGGCTCTATGTTAACGGCACGCTGCCAACATTCACTCACGCATTCATACATCGCACTCACACATATCGTTTATTATGACATTTAGTGGTTTGATTGACGTCATACTTGTGATTTTCAAGTATTTCTCTTAGTTATATTATCCAAAGATAAAACCTCCTGTACGTATGAGTACCAGAGTGGTATCGGTTCGGTTGAATGAAACCCAAATCTGTGATTTTTAACCATTTTTATTAGTAATAATATCCAAAGATAAAACCTCCTGTTATACGTATGAGTACCAGAGTGGTATCGGTTCGGTTGAATGAAACCCAAACCTGTGATTTTCAAGCATTTTGCTTAGTAATAATATCCAAAGATACATTACAGAATATAATATACATGTCGGAGTTGTTGGAGAGATGATGACGTTATGGTTAGCAACCGAAGTTATTAGAAAGAATGATGGGTTGCTAAGTTATGAAAAAGGTTGTTGAATAAACAGAGGAAGATTATCTTCTGGAGATTGAAAGTAATATCCAGAAAAGAAAGATCGTGATAGAATAAAGAATGTCAAAGAATAATAAAAAGAAGCCTCATCAAAAGGATAAATCCGGCTCCTCGACATCAGAAGTGGGATCTGAACCTTTGACTGAAGAACTGGAGTCAACAGAAGTTCCTGTGGCGGTTCCTGACGTAATTGAACCGAATCATTCGACGGAGAATCAGTGTCGCACGACATTACTTGAGCTGATTCACGCAATACGAGCTCCGACCCCTGCTACATCCACGACTTCTGTGACAACGTCGCGGATGAAAATTGTGTTACCGGAATTCAACCCGGATATTGGAGATGGAGATGCAAGAGCGTGGTGTTTTACAGCTGAGTTATGTTTGCAAGAAGAAATGCTGCAGGGGAGTGCCTTAATGATCGTCATTAGTCGTGCTATGAGAGGGTCTGCCGCGTCGTGGTTCCCGCAAATCTGCTTCGCCGGGATGACGTGGATGCAGTTTAGAGAAGTTTTTCTTGCTCGATATGATATCCTTGAAACCCTGGCGGCGACTTTTATTCGAATTGGTTCCGGACGTCCGAAAGAAGGTAAGTGTTTGGCTGCATACGCAAGTCGACTCCTAAGCTTATTGACGTCACGTTGGCAGATGATGACGACGGAGCAGATCGCCGTGTCGTTTGTCTTGGCACACACAGCTCAAATTGATCCTCGCTTGTATCATCTTGCGTTCACTGCCGAGGTTCGCACCCGAAGTCAGTTACAACAACAGTTGATGGCTTTAACCTTTGGAAAGAGGCCCTCAAGTTCAGAATACACCGAAGTGGGAACCTCTAAGAGGACAAGAAGAGGAAAGATGGGACACAGGATTGCTGATTGCTATAGTCAGCGGGCAGAGACGAGTACGAGTAACCATCTACATCAGTGTATGGGGTACAAAAAAAGCACATAAAAAGCACTTAATTTTGGTTATAAATAAAGTTCGATCCGAAATGGTGGGGGTGCCTGCTTGACCCACGTTCTTTGAACGGTCAAAATTCCGATCCGACCGAAAAATAGAACGGCCAACATCTCGATTTTTTTCTGAACGAATCAAAACATAACGACACATTAGAAGAACGATTTTTTTATCGACGTGCCCAAGAAATCGAACGTCTAGTTCAGCGGAAGGATTATTCATTCAAACGCTCATTTTTTCGAAAAATTTATTCTACGATGATTGATATTACGAGAGATCGAAACATCGTTTTTCAAAATGACGGTTGCGTTATATCTCCGAATTCAATAGTAGCGAAAGTGTCAGAACTTCGAACAGTCAGAAACTGTAAAAAAAAGTATAACGAATTTGAGATATTCGAAGAGTCAAGACTTATAAATACAAAATATAGAAAGGTTAAAATAGCTGAAATCGTAATATTCGGCAAAATCATACCTTATTTTCGTAAATCAAGTATATTCACGTCTTTCTGATCGAATAACGGTCTGGGTAATCAGAAAAGCAGCCCTTGTTTTGAATCGCCGAAAACACGACAGACGTTCCAAGCATTTGCTAAACTTTCGCTATTCTGACCTTTCAGTGTTGTGACTTATTCTAGATTTTTACCGTTCTACTTTTTGGGTGCTTCAATTTTCAAAAGCCGGACTTTTAAACTTTCGTTATATTGGCCTCTCGTAGATTTGACTTTTTGTGGCTTTTGAACCATCGATATTGCGACATATTCGATATCTTGCAGATTCGCATTTTTGCCCCAATATGAGACTTTATTTTCACTATAAATCGATTCCGAACTTTTCGAATTCGTAATTCTTGTTTTTATATATTTTGACCGGGTGCCGGTCAAAATTCCGAACGACCAAAAAATATAACGGCCGAAAATATAAAGTTCGGAACCGATTTATAGCGAAAATGAATTCTCATATTGGGGCAAAACTGCGAACCTGCAAAATATCGAATTTGTCGGAATATCGACGGTTCAAGAGCCATAAGAAGTCAAATCTACGAGAGGCCAATGTAACGAAAGTTCAAAAGTCCAATTTCTTTTAAAGCGAACACCCAAAAAGTAGAACGGTGAAAATCTAGAATGGGCCATAACAGTGAAAGGTCAGAATAGCGAAAGTTTAGCAAAGCTTGGAACGTCTGTCGTGTTTTCGGCGATTCAAAACAAGGGCTGCTTTTCTGATTACCCAGACCGTTATTCGATCAGGAAGACGCGAATATGCTTGATTTACAAAGATGAGGTACAATTTCGCAGCGGATTACGATTTTCACTATTTTGACCTTTCTATATTTTGTATTTGCAAGTCTTGAATCTTCGAGTACTTAAATTCGTTGATACTTTTTTCACGGTTTCTGACTGTTCGAAGTTCTGACACTCGCTATTTTTCGAATTCCTCATAATTATCATATAATAAATTCTCCGAAGAAATGAGCGTTCGAATGGATAACCCTTTTTTCTGGAATAGACGTTCGACTTTGTGGGCACTTCAATAAAAAAAATCGTTCTTTTAATGTTTCGTTGTTTTTTAATTCGTGTATAAAAAAATCGAGATATATCGGCCGATCTATTTTTTGGTCGTTTGGACTTTTGGCCGGTACCCTTATCGGTCGTTCGGAATTTTTACCGGCACCCGGTTCATGCATGTAGATAATCCGTGGCATAAAAGACGTCATAATTTAGTAATTTTCAATTTTGTACAAAAAAAAAAAAAAAAATTTCCAACTGACAATAACGAATAAAGTTTTACGGTCTGTTACCGTTATTACATAAAGATAATTTACTATGCAGATCCCCTTCCACCGTGAATAAATTTCTAAATGATATTGATGTATACGGCAAAATTTTGGTTTATCGAAGTCTTATCATTTCTAATATTTCTGCCTTGATAGATCGCTAAATTCTGGAAAAGAAAGTGTGATACGCAGTTGAGGAATCAATTGCGGGTCCTCTGGAACAAAGGTCCTCTAAAAGCTGAGGTTGCCGCTCTGTTGCAATACAGGAGTTCGGGGTCCGATGACGCTACGACTGTCCGGACGGACGACGGAAAATCTGCACCTCCGGACAGTTATGAGGTTATTACCATTCCAGGGGACGGAAATTGCCTTTTTTATTCCTTGTCATACGCTTTATACGGTACAATATCGATGCACCATGAAATCCGCGCTGAAATAGTTCACCATGTGACGAAGCACTGGGATTCACAGGTTGACGTGCTTCAGGCTACTAGTGAGGAATTTCAGTATAAAGATCGAGAACATTATCGTTCTTACATGGGCTCAAACTCTGTGTACGGCACAGATTTTGAAATCGGTGTATTCGCTCAAATATTTAAGAGAAACATACGAATATTTATTGAGGAACGAAACGGTTACACTTGTATCGCTACGCTTTCGTGTGAGAAAATTGATGGAGTAGAGAAAAATTACATAAATTTGTTGTTCTCAGGAAATAGGAGATCAGGTCACTTTCAGATATTGGAAGAAAATGTAGCGAAAGTTGAAATGAAATCTGATATACGCGTAGAGGCGGGAGCCTCATCGAATATAGACGATCACATGAATGAAAATAATGCGTGCAGTAATGATACCGACAAGTTTCAGTATTCGACTCAAAACGACAGGAAAGTTATAGCAGATACCGAAACGACAGAGCATACGCACATGGACGACACAGACGACTCTCACCATGTGACTGAAGAAAAAATTCAAAACGACAGGAAAATTATTACAGATACCGAATCGACAGATCAAATACGCATTGACAATACAGACGACACTAACCATGTGACCGAAGAAAACGTTCAAAGTGACAGGGAAATTATTACAGATACTAAAACGACAGATCATTCGCACATTGACGATACAGACGACTCTCACTATGTGACTGAAGAAAGATTCAGAATGACAGAAAAATTATAGCAGACAGCGAAACTACAGATAATACGTCCAGCGACGATACAGACAGCGAAACTAGAGACAATACATCCAGCGACCATACAGACAACGAATCTACAGACAATACGCATAATGACGATACAGGCGATTTTCAATCAACGCCTAAGAAGAAGGTTAAAACAGACAGGAATACGAAAAAACCCCGGATAGTCAGAATATACCAGAATAATAAGACGTTCAGACAGAAAAAAAGACCGAATTATAAGATATACGTAGGCAATGCGAGGGTCCTCACAGACAAAGTGGCTTCGGTAGATGGATACCTCATAGAATCTTTACTCCGCGACGTGATAGATTTAGTCATGAGGAAGAAATTCCGTTGCTCGTGTCCATTGGGTTTTTACGGTGGTGCCCGCGGGAATAATACGGGATTTGTAGTGTATGCCAAGTGCCTTGTTGTCAGCTATCGAAATCAATTTAGATTTGATGTGTTAGAGGTGGATGAAAATATTATTGAAATCAATGTGTCTAGCACCAAAAAAGTACCATTTAAGCACAGCGATGAAGGCATACCATTTAGACAACTACGGGGGACGCGAAGGGAAGCAATGCGGAAACTGACGAGGTATCGTTCAGCTCGAATGTTACAATTAGAAGCAATAGAAGCGTGTGATCAAGAACTATTCGCAGACGGGCACAAACAAGACGTTAGAAAGTTAGGTACGTATTATAGAGTTACAGCCGACGGAAGAGCTCAGAATAAGCTTGGATTAAAGTCGTGGGATTTACAAGACGTGGTCCAATTATTTATGGACAGCCATGTTCTCAAAGACCCATTTATACGGCAGTTTGCATTGCCACTGCAGATTTTATTGTTTACTGCAAAACAATTGGGTGTCATAGATAGAAGTAGACCAGCAGTACTGCACCTAGATGCGTCAGGAGCAAACAATAGGGATCCAATTTCTAAATTCCAAAAAAAATTTCTATTACGCTTTGGTGTATCGTGCGCTCAACTCCATTATACCCCTGTTACAATTTATCACGTCGGAACACGACATCACATCAATTTCGGTAGCTTTGAAGAAGTATCGTGCCTTCGTGGAAGCGATGTGGAATACGTGGCCGTTCCTAGATGCTGTAGTTGTGGATTGGAGTTGGGCGTTTATGCACAGTTTGTTAGCCGAGTGGAACAATATGACGATCGAAACATACCTTCAAGTAGCTTATAATTACGTATCGAAAAACGAAAAACCAAAGGACCTCATAGTAATTTTAAGTTGTTGCGCTCATATGATGCACCGGGTATCTAAAACTATAAAAAAAGACTACCCAGAATTACTAAAAATCAAGCCATTTTTGATGGAATGCATGGCGCTATTAATCCTGAGTCGATCACTCACTGATATGAACAGAGTTTTTGATGATATCCTTGCAATAATATTAGCCAAAGATGGATCCTCTGTTAAAACGAATATACTTTACTTAACGGGCGAGAAGAAACGAAAAGCAGAAGATGTAAAAAACATTTTTCAAGACACGGCTACTTTAGAAGAAAAAGAGTTAGATGTGGGGGATGAATTTCGTAATATATACGGGAAAAGCGATGCCATATATGCAAACTCTCCATTTTTTGAGCACTTCTGGAAGAAATATGCACTCGCAAAAGACAGCCTAGAACAACGCGAAGGATCTAAAACAAAAACGACCAACGAATTTTACGCTCCACAATTCGCGGAATATCTAACAAAAACGTTTATGCCTTATTGCCCGCTCTGGAGCGGTATGATGTTAGATTTAGTAGATTCGAAAATATCCCGTGTAAGTAATGCACATGCCGAATCACACATGAAAACTTATAAACATACAATATTGGAGGGGAAAAAAGATTGGACTTTAGGTGAAATATGTCGCGCACTCGAAAAACACAACACACGACTGATTAAAGAGAACAAACTGAACGTCCAAGGAGAAGGAAATATAAAAATAATAAACGATCTACCGTATCCAGAGGAAGCTAAGAATCCACGCGTCACACAGTGGGACGAGACCCCGAATTTGTGCCCATAATTCAAAAACCCAATGAATTCGGGTGAGAGTCGGTACTCGGGGGTTTTTGGGGTCGCTGATGACGAATCCGAAGTCAAAAATCTCAAAAACAAAATGGCGGACCAAAAACGGTAACAAATTTCTTCAAAAACCCAATGGATTCGAGTGAAAGTCGGTACTCGGGGGTTTTTGGGGTCGCTGATTACGAATCGAAAGTCAAAAATCTCAAAAACAAAATGGCGGACCAAAAACGGGAACAAATTTCTTCAAAAACCTAATGGATTCGAGTGAAAGTCGGTACTCGGGGGTTTTTGGGGTCGCTGATTACGAATCCGAAGTCAAAAATCTCAAAAACAAAATGGTGGGAAATTTTTAGGCATATGCATATACAGGAATAAAGACTTTTTATTTTTCAGTATTAATGTCATAAAATGTGAAGGCTTATAAAATTAGTGGAATACAATTTCCTCATCCGAATCATCGTCGTCAAATCGGCGAATGGTGCATTCAAACGCCCTTTCACAATAACGAAGACCTCCCTCCGGGTGTAAAGTAAATTGTCGTCGGTACTAGACCCTGTAATAAAGCAACAGAACATTAGAAATTGATTTGCATATGAGAACTTGCAATATTTAACGTAAACTACAATTAATAAAATACCATGAAACTCATTGGATAAACTGAATTCTTTCTGAAATTAATTTTTTTCCTCAACCAAATCACAAATAAAAATCATCATGAACAGTGTGACTCTAGAATAACCGTAGGTACTACTTTGTTACGGACACCCTATACACGTTAAAAACCGGTATAAGTTCCCTATTGTACGTATTGAACACCTGGCAAACCCGGACGCTCGTCAGCCGGCCGCCGCGCCAGCGCGTACTCGCTCACGCTAACTAAAAAACTACGCTAATAGGCAAAAAATGGCAGCTGATCTAAAACGTTTTCGATAGTTAAAAGACTGATCTAGAACCTAAGACTTGAATCAAAGTGGAATGTCCTGGAATTCCCTACTTTTTGTCCATTTGAAAGTATAAGTCTCGAAAATTATATCGTTTTCACAGGGTACCAAACATGGTCGTATTTCAAGCAGATGAACGTGACTTTTCAATTTAACTCATACAGAAATATTTTCTACATACCTCCAGGAGTAGAATCCATTTTGAAAAATTAAAATCGCTTAAATAACTTTCGAGTTATTGAACTTTGAAGTTCGCTGTTTTTCCTTACGTTTTCACTCGCCGCGTGCACTCTCAACGAAGGCTGACTTTGAACTAATGTATCGAGCCAGGTATGGAACGGACGACCATACCCTTCGAGGTTTGAATGCACCAATCATTTCTCTACCCCACCCGAGGGTCAAAATTCCCCGAATCCAAAATTCACTTTTCGGAATTATGGGCACGAATTCGGCTTCTCGTCCCACTGTGCGGCCCAACTAATATCCCATCGCGGTGCTCTTCACTGAGTGTCGAGGTGGGGCGGTACGTTTACTTTGAACAAATTAGAGTGCTTAAAGCAGGCTATTTTCCCCTGAATACTGTGTGCATGGAATAATGGAATAGGACCTCGGTTCTATTTTGTTGGTTTTCGGAACCCCGAGGTAATGATTAATAGGGACAGATGGGGGCATTCGTATTGCGACGTTAGAGGTGAAATTCTTGGATCGTCGCAAGACGGACAGAAGCGAAAGCATTTGCCAAAAATGTTTTCTTTAATCAAGAACGAAAGTTAGAGGTTCGAAGGCGATCAGATACCGCCCTAGTTCTAACCATAAACGATGCCAGCTAGCGATCCGCCGAAGTTCCTCCGATGACTCGGCGGGCAGCTTCCGGGAAACCAAAGCTTTTGGGTTCCGGGGGAAGTATGGTTGCAAAGCTGAAACTTAAAGGAATTGACGGAAGGGCACCACCAGGAGTGGAGCCTGCGGCTTAATTTGACTCAACACGGGAAACCTCACCAGGCCCGGACACCGGAAGGATTGACAGATTGAGAGCTCTTTCTTGATTCGGTGGGTGGTGGTGCATGGCCGTTCTTAGTTGGTGGAGCGATTTGTCTGGTTAATTCCGATAACGAACGAGACTCTAGCCTGCTAAATAGGCGTACTTTCCGGTATCTCGAAGGCCCCCGGCTTCGGTCGGGTGGTTTTTACTACCGGCGTACAAATAAATCTTCTTAGAGGGACAGGCGGCTTCTAGCCGCACGAGATTGAGCAATAACAGGTCTGTGATGCCCTTAGATGTTCTGGGCCGCACGCGCGCTACACTGAAGGAATCAGCGTGTCTTCCCTGGCCGAAAGGCCCGGGTAACCCGCTGAACCTCCTTCGTGCTAGGGATTGGGGCTTGCAATTATTCCCCATGAACGAGGAATTCCCAGTAAGCGCGAGTCATAAGCTCGCGTTGATTACGTCCCTGCCCTTTGTACACACCGCCCGTCGCTACTACCGATTGAATGATTTAGTGAGGTCTTCGGACTGGTACGCGGCAATGTTTCGGCATTGCCGATGTTGCCGGGAAGATGACCAAACTTGATCATTTAGAGGAAGTAAAAGTCGTAACAAGGTTTCCGTAGGTGAACCTGCGGAAGGATCATTAACGTATCGCACTCCCAGCGAGTAGCAGCGATTACGAGAGTTACAGAAAGTAAAACTTTTATTGAACGACGTAACGGCCGTTTGCCGGGGCTCGTCGAACGCAGCGACTTCGATCCGTATCAAACGGCGGCGAATGTTCGCCACCGCGACCCGTTCGGTCGCGGAGGCGCGTATCGCTGCCGGGACCGAGGCGCGCGTCGACGCCCGTTGGCACGCGGCGACCAGTACCGCGACGACGCATGCACGTACGCTCGCAGGACCGGGGTTCTCGGACCCACGGAGTCCTGCCGCGTCGTTCGCGTTAGCGGTACGGGTGAAACGATTCGTGAGTGGAAATTGAATCTGCGTTCATTTCTTGAACGGGTAAACCCCGAGTATCGGGCGACCTGGGAGAAACTGATCCACAATAGCTTCGGCCTCGTTGCGCGAC
>JAFFZH010014076.1:0-11556 GCA_018420115.1 Euura saliciscinereae | reverse complement strand
GTCGCGTTACGAACGGGGGGACTACGACGACGCGTCGATCAACGAGCAGTGCCGAACAACCGTACGTCGCACGACGACGCTGCTATAACGCAAAATGATTACCCTGAACGGTGGATCACTTGGCTCGTGGGTCGATGAAGAACGCAGCTAATTGCGCGTCAACTTGTGAACTGCAGGACACATGAACATCGACATTTCGAACGCACATTGCGGTCCACGGATACAATTCCCGGACCACGCCTGGCTGAGGGTCGTTCAAACACGACACACTGCCCTGTATCGTTGATTAATTTCGACGATACACGGGCGAAAGGTTGGGCGTTCGCCGCACGTTCGTTGTACGAACCGCGGCGTCGCCCCAAACGATCAAAGACTTGTACACGGTACGACGCGTCGCCGCATTTTCGCGGGATCTCGCTGTCGTGGCCGGTCGTCGCGTCCCAGTGCTATCTGATAGTCAGTCGGAACGACGATCCGTGCCAGCGTCGCGCAGAGATTGTCCGCGGTAGCGGTCGCCGTTCGAATTCTATGAAACAACAAAAAGAGTATCGCACACCGCGATACTCGTGAGCGGTTCGCGACGTTTCGTGAAAAACACGGTGCGCCAGGGTAGTCGAATTTATCCTCGTTCCGTCCACGTACACGTCCGACCGTCCGGTCGTTTCCGTGCCCGTGACGCGGTGTCATAATAACATGTGAACGTCCGTACGCGGACGTTTCTTGTATTGACGCGCGTCACAGCCGCGACGCTTTGAGTCTTCTCAATCGTTGCGAACAAAAAATCAATCGACGACCTCAGAGCAGGCGAGACTACCCGCTGAATTTAAGCATATTACTAAGCGGAGGAAAAGAAACTAACTAGGATTTCCTTAGTAGCGGCGAGCGAACAGGAAATAGCCCAGCACTGAATCCCGCGGTTCTGCCGCCGGGAAATGTAGTGTTTGGGAGGATCCACTTATCCCGGGGCGTCGACCCGCGTCCAAGTCCATCTTGAATGGGGCCACTTACCCGCAGAGGGTGCCAGGCCCGTAGTGACCGGGACGCGCCACGGGAGGATCTCTCCTCAGAGTCGGGTTGCTTGAGAGTGCAGCTCTAAGTGGGTGGCAAACTCCATCTAAGGCTAAATATTACCACGAGACCGATAGCGAACAAGTACCGTGAGGGAAAGTTGAAAAGAACTTTGAAGAGAGAGTTTAAGAGTACGTGAAACCGTTCAGGGGTAAACCTGAGAAACCCGAAAGATCGAACGGGGAGATTCATCGTCAGCGACTCCGGCTTCTCCGTGGTTCGCGATGTCGGGACACTCGTGTCCACGGCACGCGGCCGCGGTGTTACGCCCGGTGGCGCCGGCGTGCACTTCTCCCCTAGTAGGACGTCGCGACCCGTTGGGCGTCGGTCTACGGCCCGGGTGGTTGCCTGTCCCGGCGTTCGCGTCGGGGCAGACCCCCGGTTGCCCGTCCGGCTGCCCGGCGGTAACCGCACGGTATTGAACCGCATTGAACTGCGTCGGGCCCGCCGCAAGCGCGGTCAGCGATTCCCGGTGGTCGGACCTAGCGCCGTCCCCGGGCCTGGTCAGCTGTTGGCTGGCGGTGTCCTCTGACTGGCTCATATATTACCGGTCGGCGACGCTATTGCTTTGGGTACTTTCAGGACCCGCCTTGAAACACGGACCAAGGAGTCTAACATGTGCGCGAGTCATTGAGATTGATGGAGATTGGAGAGAAATTTATTTTTTTCTTCTTTTTCATTTTCCCCCTGCCTTACCCTCGTTTCGCGTGCCGTGCGCGCGGCTTGAATGTGACACACCCGTCGGGCGAAAGGGAATCCGGTTCCTATTCCGGAACCCGGCAGCGGAACCGTTTACAAGTCGGGCCCTCGCAAGAGAGTTCGTCGGGGTAACCCAAAAAGACCTGGAGACGCCGTCGGGAGATCCGGAAAGAGTTTTCTTTTCTGTATAAGCGTTCGAGTTCCCTGGAATCCTCTAGCAGGGAGATAGGGTTTGGAACGCGAAGAGCACCGCAGTTGCGGCGGTGTCCGGATCTTCCCCTCGGACCTTGAAAATCCAGGAGAGGGCCACGTGGAGGTGTCGCGCCGGTTCGTACCCATATCCGCAGCAGGTCTCCAAGGTGAAGAGCCTCTAGTCGATAGACTAATGTAGGTAAGGGAAGTCGGCAAATTGGATCCGTAACTTCGGAATAAGGATTGGCTCTGAGGATCGGGGCGTGTCGGGCTTGGTCGGATAGCGGGTTTGGCTGACGTGCCGGGACTGGGCGAGGTGACGGTTCTGCCTGATCCGAGCTCGGTCCCGTGCCTTGGCCTCCCGCGGATCTTCCTTGCTGCTAGGCTTCCGTTCCGCTTGACTCTCTTAAGGACTTAGGGGCTCGGAGTTCCCGCGGTAGCTGTACTAAGGCTGCCCCGGCGTCTCCGGTACCCCCTAATGCCAAGTGCCTACCGTCCACCTCCTCGTGGTGAGAGTCGGTAACGTCGATGGAAACAGTGACATCGGCGGCTAACGGCGGAGGCTATTCAGGTCCTGGGGGTTGCCAGCCCCCTCGATCTTATTTGTTGGCGTTAAAACTCGGAACAAGCCTCGGATGGAATCAGAGTCCGGCGAGGCCACAGACTCAGCCGACCCAACAGACCCCAGCCAACCGAGTACGTCAAACAACGCTGGTGACACAAGAGAAGCCGAAGAAGCAGGAACCGTTTGCAGGTTTCCTGGCTGTGGCAGGGAGTTTAAAACATCTAGAGGAAGAGGTCAGCATGAGTGCAAAGCGCACCCTGACTGGTATGACACGAAAAAGCTGGAAGTCCCCAATGTGAAGGCTAGATGGGCACAGGAGGAGAAAGCTTTAATGGCAAAGAGAGAGGCACAGATCTTATTGGACAGTAATCGGAGAATAATGAACATAAACCAGAGGCTCCAACAAATGTTCGGCGAACGCACAATCGAGGGCATAAAAGGGCACAGACGGCGCTCAAGCTACAAGAGGAGGGTGAAGAAGTATCTTGACGAACTTCAGGAGAGAGCACGGGCTTTGCAGGGTAGGGACGAAAGTGAGTCTGACGCGCACTCAGGTCCGTCAGAATCTGCATCCCCCCGAGGTGCTACTCAACACGGCGTAGCAGACGCTGGGTCCGAAGAAATCAAGCGCTTCCTTGCGCAGCTGAGACCTCTGAATGGACAGGAGTTTCAGGTACAGAGGCTCAACGACATCTGTCGGGCCATTCCTGAAACTGAAACAGCTGAACTTCTGCTGGACACAGCCCTATACCTTAGAGAACTGTTTCCGCTGCCCGTCAATCAGGGCCAAGAAAAGAAGGACGAGGACAGACCACCGTCGAACAGGCGACAAGCAAGACGGGCGGAGTATGCCAAGGTTCAGGACCTCTGGCGGAAGGACCCGTCAAAGTGTGTAAAGGCGATCCTGGCCGATCAGTTAGAGGAGCAAACCTCTATTGATCAAGAAACAATGGTCCCCTTCTGGACGGCCGTCATGGGCAAAAACACTGGCCTAGCTCCGACTCTTGAAGAACCTCGAGAGGAGCTCGTGGGGCTATGGAAGCCAGTTACCACTGAAGAGATTAAGGGAGCTTTTCCGCCAGCTAAATCGGCGGTTGGGCCTGATGGTATAACAACAAGGGCCTTGAAGGCAGTCCCATCCGTGATCCTCCTCAGGCTCTTCAATATATTTATGCTGTGTGGGAAGCTGCCAGAACACCTGTACGTCTCGAAAACGATCCTTATTCCGAAGAAGAAGGGAGCAGAGGATCCTGGCGACTTCAGACCGATTACAGTCTCGTCAGTCCTACTAAGAACGTTTCATAAAATCCTTGCGAACAGACTAAAGACCATACGACTAGATGAGAGGCAAAGAGGTTTCCGAAATACGGACGGCTGTAGCGACAACATCTTCCTAACCGATATGGTTTTGCGCTATCACAGAGCGACCCATCGGAAGCTATTCATGGCTTCATTGGACATCGCGAAAGCCTTCGATTCCGTCTCTTTCGAAGCCCTTATCGCGGTCATGAGGGCCAAAGGACTACCCAAGGGAATGATAGAGTATGTGGAGGAGGTGTACGAAAGCAGCAGTACTACACTGGTGCACGGGGATTGGATATCCGATCTCATCCACCCCACGTGCGGAGTAAAGCAGGGAGATCCGCTTTCTCCAATCCTCTTCAACTTTGTCATCGACGAGATGCTCAAGCGCATACCCGAAGAAGTGGGGGTAAGTCTAGATGGCTTCAAGACGAACGTCGCAGCCTTTGCTGATGATATGATATTGATGGCATCATCAGAAGTCGGGCTCCAACATCTGCTAGACAACGTATCTAGATTTCTGTACGAACGTGGTCTAATGGTAAACGCTGGAAAATGCCTGACAGTCGCAATGAAGTCTGTGCCTAAGCAGAAAAAGACCGCAATAGACGCGAACTGTAAATTTAAGATCAACGGAAGAGAATTGCCTGCACTTAAGAGAACCGATGAGTGGAGATATCTGGGGGTGCCCTTCACACCAGAGGGCCGATTATGCGACAGGGGCCTCGACCGCCTGTCGACGAACATCGAAAAGATTTCAAAGGCACCGCTCAAGCCGCAGCAAAGGTTGTGGGCTATGCGGACCATTCTCATTCCGGGTGTTCTCTATGGACTGTCAATGGGGACAGCACATCTGGGGTACCTCAAGAAAATCGACCGGAACATCAGAGCAGCGGTACGGAAATGGGTGAACCTGCCGCAAGATTGCCCGAACGCGTACATTCACGCAAACATCAAGAATGGCGGGTTGGGCATTCCGTTAAGACGTAAGTCTCGACTAATGGCACTACGACAGTCCATGTTCATCACCGGCGAAGTTCCCAGTCAGTTCATAGAGGAAGAATACAGAAAGGTCCTGCGGAGGTTAACCGAGGCAAGAGACACCATCGCCACGACGAAGCAGCTGGACGAGAGATGGGCGAAGCTTCTGCACGCGTCCGTGGACGGGAGTGCCTTACGGAACTCCCATGTAGTCAAACACCAGCATGACTGGGTAAAGGAAGGTACGCGGTTCCTGTCGGGCAAGGACTTTGTCATGTCCTGCAAAGCCCGTATCAACGCTTTGCCCACCAAGTCCAGGACGACGAGAGGACAACATCACGATAGGGCCTGTAGAGGAGGATGTGGGATACCGGAGACACTGAACCACATTCTTCAGCATTGTCACCGGACCCACGGAAAGAGGATACAGAGACATGATGCTGTAGCGAACTATATCGCCAGAGCGCTCAGCAACAAGGAATACCGGGTGCAGAAGGAGCCAATCTTTCAGACGCAGGAAGGACGAAGGAAGCCGGACATCGTGGCCAAGCTGGGGAAAACTGTGCTACTGATCGATGCACAAGTCATGAGCGAGCAGACGGACCTGGAGAAAGCGGATGGCGACAAGGTGGAGTACTACGCGGGGAACGAGTCACTTTTGAAGGTGATCAAAGAAACGTTTGATGCGGACACGGTCCTTACAATGGGTGCTACTCTAAGCAGCCGAGGACTGTGGAGCCAACGGTCTGCGGAAGAGCTCATCAGAAGGGGGGTCATTCGTCAGAAGGACCTCAAGGTAATATCCAGTCGTGTCATAATAGGAGGGATAGCAGCGTGGAACCACTTCAACAAGACCACGGAGGTGAAGACGTGGAGAAGAAGGAGAACCGGTGTTGGTTGAAGTACAAGGAAGGTTGTTAGATTATTATTGCTGCCTTAAAGGCATAATGTTATAGTAAATACATTGTTGTATGACAATATTATTTAAAAAGAAAAAAAAAAAAAATATACGTGGTATACGTAGCAAATACAAATGGGGCGCCTGCGTGCGCCCCTTTTTTATGCAATTTTTTTTTTTTTTTTTTTCCACGCCCAAACCTAACACCCGGTGCGCGGCGCCTAACACGGTACCCTGCCCGAACCACGATTAAAGGCGAGCCCACAAAAAGGGAAATGAAGGAGCTGCCAGAGTGCCCCGGCGAGCGGCTGCCGTAAGTGCGCAAAAAATGAGATGAAATGGAGCAGAATAAGCCAATAGGAAGGCAAAGCCTCGGATCCGGTGGTCAGGGTGGCCGGTTTTTCAGCCCTGATCGTCGGGGTGCGGGAGTGCACCAATCACACAAAGAAACCAGGAGAGTGGCCTCCTTAAGCCCCCACGTGAATGAACCTAGAAATAACCCCCAAGAGGGCGTACATCCACAGGGTGACGACCAAAGGGTCAATGATAACAAAGACGATAGGTGTCTGGTGATCACGGCACCAATTTTACCGATGGACACAAACTGCCCGCTCTGCGAGAGCAAGGGCAAAAAATTCGGATTCATATCCGAGGGCGAACTAGAGAGGCACCTGAGGACGGTACACCCTGACCAAGAAGTCGAGTGGCGATGCCGAAGGTGCGACCAAGCCTTTAACAAAAAGCATGGCTGGCGGTGCCACTATGCCAAGTGCACGGGTGAGGCGGCGCAACCCCCCCCCTGGGAGGTTTGCGTGTGAACAGTGTGTTCTCTCGTTTACAACCAAATCTGGGCTTTCCCAACATGAAAGATTTGCCCACCCGGCACTTCGAAATGAGAAAAGACAAAGCTTGGCAAACAGACCGGCCAAAAAACGGGGGGTCAAGCCAAAACTCTGGACAAAAGCCGAATTAAGGCGCCTGAGCGAATTGAGCGAAAGGCACAAAAACGAAAGGTACATTAACAAATACCTAGAGCCGCATTTCCCCGGCAAAACAAAGAAACAAATCGGTGACGCGAGGCGTAGACTAGATAAAATAGAGGATATGTCCTCGGAAGATGAACCTGACCAAGGGACAGGTCACGCCGACGACCAGGCGGCCGACCCGCTGGACGAAAGCCCGGCGGGACCTCCCACACCGAATCCCACTAACCCCACAGGCCCAAACCGCACGGTAGAAGCCGAAACCCCAGTCACGCCGCCGAACCCAGATCCATCCGAACCCATCCCAAACCCACCAGAACTAGACCGAGAACACCCCGAACCATACCCAGAACTGAGCACGGCAGCTCCGGAATCCGGCACACCGGCACCCCAAGCGGGTGGACCGGCACCCCATCCCGAAATCCCACATCTCGAGGGCGAAGTAGCCCACACCAACGACTGGAGGGCGCCGTTCGCGGTAGCCATCAGAGAATTAGAGACAGCAGTGGGCCCCTGGGGCTCGCTCGCTAACGAACTAAGAGAGATCTGGGATGAACAAAATGGTCGTGAGCAAGCCCTAGACCAATTCATAAAACAATCGCTTGTACCGGCCCTGTTAAGGGAGAGGGTGGCGCCAAATGACAATGTAAGGCAGCCGAATAAAGGGCGGAAAGCTAAAGCCGGGCGTCCGCCGGCTCAAGGCAAATACAAAAATAGGCGTAAAGGCAAACCCCCCACCAGGGACCAAAAGAGACGCTACCCATATGCAAGATCGCAAGACATCTATGACAATTGTCCCAGGAAGCTAGCTGACATGGTAGCGACCGGGGACTTTTCGATCCTAGAACTAAAGCCAGACAAGCCATCCGCCGAAGCGGTGGCTAGCCTGTATAACGACCTTTGGGGAACAACAGGCCCCACAATCATGTCACTACCGACCGCCGAGCGGGTGACCGACCTCGAAATGGCTAACATAGTCAGACCCATAACGGGTAAGGACGTTAAAGCAAGGCTCACAAGAATAGCTAACGACTCGGCCAAAGGCCCCGACAACATAACGAAAAGCCATATTGCTAAAGCAGGCGTACCCGAATTGCTAGCTATGCTCTTCAATATCTTGCTAGCGACGGGCTATTACCCTAATGAGTGGCGGATTAACCGCACAACACTCCTACCAAAACCGGGAAAGAACAGAGCGGACGTCAGGAACTGGCGTCCAATAACAATTAGCTCTATGATTAGCCGGATCTATTCCGGTCTAATAGACGCCAAGCTAAGGCTAACGTTGAAACAGAACCACAGACAGAAGGGGTTCACTAATGAGAATGGTTGTCTGAGCAACATAAATCTCCTTGATACGGCGATACGACAAGCCAAAACACATAGGGGCGGCGTCTTTTCGATCCTTGACATAGCCAAGGCCTTCGATACAGTACCCCACTCAGCCATACGGGCGGCGCTCAGGCGCAAAGGCATTCCCTATGAGCTGGCGAACTACATCCAGGGCATGTATGCCAACTGCCAGACGACCATTGCAGCAGACAATGGTCAAACAGTTAAGATCGAGCTCAAGAGAGGGGTAAAGCAGGGAAACCCCCTGTCCCCCTTGCTTTTCAACCTATGTATCGAGCCCCTACTGGAAAAGATCCAAGGGCTGACAAAAGGCTTGGACATTGAAGGAAACCCGCTGTCGGTGCTGGCATTCGCCGACGACATGGTACTGGTGGGTAAAGACAGAGCAATCGCCAAAAACCAACTTGAATTAACAGACCAATACTTGAGGTCACTGGGCATGACCCTCTCAATCGAAAAGTGCGCCTCATTCGGAATAGTGGCCACGCACAAATCCTGGTTCGTGACAAACCCCAGACTTGAGGTTCGGGGAGTGCCGGTACCGACAACGGACCCAGGCGAGACCACCCGGTACCTCGGGGCGATAATCGGCCCCTGGCAAGGGTTGGCACGAGGGACCGAGGTCACCACAATATCAGCAGTGACTAGGAGAGTGCAGCATCTGCCTCTAAGACCAATGCAGAAAATCGATTTGCTGACCACCTACGTACTACCACGGTATACGTACGCCCTTATAGTGAGTCACACACCGAGCAGTGTACTCAAGATGATTGATGTAGAACTGAGGGGAATCGTAAAAGAGATGTTGCATCTCACGATATCCACCACAAACCACTTCCTTTATGCTCCTAGAAGGATGGGAGGCCTGGGTTTCCCAAGACTAGAAACACAAGTGCAATTAGCAACCTTGAGAGGTGGGGTCAAACTGGCCAACTCGGCTGACCCAACGACCAGGGCTATGGCCAACAATAGCCGGAATACCGCACGCCTAAAACAGACGGCCAACAACCTGGGGCTACCATGGCCATGCACAATCCAAGAGATTGATGCGCGAAAAACCAAGCTCAAAAAGGGCGAAATAGAGAAATGGAGCAAAATGAAGCGCCAGGGGGTCGGGGTGAATCTATTCGCCACCGACCCACTAGGGAACAGATGGTTGAGTGACCACAAGCTCCTAAAGGGCTCTAGAATGATTGACGCCATGAGCCTCCGCACCAACACCTTCGGTACCCGAGCCGTTCTGGCCAGGGTGACCAAGGACATGGACACCAACTGCCGAAGGTGCGGAGGGGCGCGAGAAACCTTGGGCCACGTGCTGGGCAGCTGTAACAGCAACAAACCCGCACGGATCAAAAGACATGATGAGATTAAAAACCTGATAGCCAATAAAGTGGCAAAAGATAAGAGAGTGATAGAAGAAGCAACAATCAGGGCAGGGAGGGAGTTGTTTAAGCCCGACCTCGTCATAATGAATGAGGGGCGCGCAACAATTGTTGATGTATCAGTGAGATACGAGAATGGCAACTACCTATCCTTGGCCGCTGACGAGAAGGTTCGCAAGTACACTCGAATCATACCCCAGATTAAAGAGCAATTAGGGTGTGAGCAAGCAGAAATAGTGCCAATAATAGTCGGCTCACGCGGGATGCTGCCCATGAGTACGAAGACGGCTCTAAGGGCCCTAGGAATGAGCAGAACTGACGCTCTAACTATCTCTCTGATAACACTGCGGTGTTCAGTGGAGATCGCCAACACGTTCCTCGATGGGTACGATCACGAGGAGGGCCGGCGAGAAGCACGGGGAGGATAAACCAGGTATGCCTGGACGAAGGTCACTGACCGGAAGGAAAGGGGCAAAGCCCATGTACCGACTGAAAAGTCGAAAGTCCCCAGACGAGGAGGAGGTCGAGGGTAGCCGGCCAAGGTCTCGAAGAGATAGGGGATGATGCCGAGCAGGTGCGCAACCCCGGTGGCTAATACCACAAAAGGGCAAGGCGGCCAGCAGGTCCGCGGGGTAGCTGCAACAGACCGGGCGACCTGTAAAACGGTTGGAGCCGGCTGGCGGCAGATCAACGTAGACCGAGCAAACCCCGAAGCTACCCTGATCAAGCCGTTGACCTGAGACCACTCAACTCGGGGCACGAACGATTGAGAGGGAGAAAAGAGGAGCAGGGAGGAGACCGGGCATACCTGGGAAAACACCCATGACGGGAACTAGAAGGGCTATGCCCAGGAATTGACTAAGAGTCAGATTACCAGTTAATCTGGAAAGTGGCCAAACGGCCGGAAAGAGAAAAAGAGGGACCAAAGAGCCGTCAAAGCAAGGGGTAGCATCACGCGCACACCCATAAGTGGACAGGCAGCCAAAGGTGGCGCATTGGGCAACATGCTTGCGGACCGTCCCACATTGGTCCGGAACTGGCTAAAACGCGCGCATAATGATTATTGTACAATAACTTTGCAACCAAAAGTGATAGAAGGTTGATTAAAAAACCAAATTAAAGCCTAATTAAGACGTTGTAATATGAGTTGTCAACAAGCGTTGTAAAATTATTTGCAACAAAGATATGGACGCTCAAAGATCAGCAATAAAAGTAGACGTTTTTCAACTATTTCATAGAATGAATTTATTGATTAAATTGGTTTATAAATTATCATATGACGAATCAAATGGCTGAAAATACAAATTTCATGAAAAGTTGAACAATATACTATATGTGGGGCATTCCATGCCAAATCGACCTGCCGGTGACTCTCGACCTCTCATATCTGGTCCGTGATTTTTGTCTCATTCTTGCGACTCTAAATAGCAACGAGATTTTTTTTCAGACTTTTCAAAATAAATTTGAGCACGTGGTGAATTTTAGAAGTTTTTTTTTTCAACCCCTCGATGGCCGTAACCGAAAAATCTGGAAAAATTCTCAAAAAGCTCATGTCCAAAATGAAAATCTTTGACCCAAATTGCATAATGTGCAAGCTCTTCCTTCGACCTGATTTTTTAGCTTTTATCTATTTTAATATTATTTTATTAATTTTTTTATTTTTATCTTACTTTTATTCATGATTTACTGTGATTCAATAAATTCACGTTGCATTGATCTGCACACTAATTATTTTTTGGTAATTTTTTCATCGCTAAATCTAAAAATCAGGTTGAAGGAAAACTTTGGACATTATGCAATTTAGGTAAAAAAATTGCATTTTTGACAGAGGCTTTTTGAGAATTTTTCCAAATTTTTCGGTTACGGCCATCGAGGTGTTGAAAAAAAAACTTTGGAAATTCACCACACGCTCAAATTTATTTTGAGAAATTGAAAAAAAAATCTCATTTCTATTTAGAGTCGGAAGAGTGAGACAAAAAATCATGGACCAGATCTGAGAGGTCGAGGGTCGCAGGCAGGTCGATTTGGCATGGAATGCCCCATGTACAGAACAAAATACAAATTTCATGAAGAGTTAAACAATAGACTGTATGTACGAAATTCAAACTGTTTCATCTTCTTCGAACTCAGGCT
>JAFFZH010014075.1:14462-25058 GCA_018420115.1 Euura saliciscinereae | reverse complement strand
AGCTAAATTTCTATTCGTTTATTTGTACTTTTCCATTCCATTTTGTGATCAGTAATTTTTCTTCAATCAATTCGTTTCTTTGGATTCGATACTCAATTTTATATTCATTCGTTTACTTAGATGACACTTATTTTTCGACAATTATCTACTTGACCAGTAGTATCTGATGTCATTCCTTTTGTCCACGAACGAATCCGTGCATGCAGTTATCTTTGTAGAAAGACTTTTCGATCGGTTTGAATACTTTTCTAGACAATTACCGCATCGATGTACTTGGCGAGAGATTTTTTCACCGTGATTCCTTTTTGGGAAAAGTTTCACTGGCTTGTGTACAAAAATTTCTGTATCATCCTCAACCGTGTTACTACCGAGTTGCATAGACTGTCTCTTCGATATAATTGTGGAAGGTATGCCCTATCGAGTTCCTACACAATCCGTGTCACGACTTGACTTCATGCCCTCGAGCGATCACTCTGACGGTAATTCCGATAATTTTTTCGTTCAATCACGTGATAAACTGTCGTTCGATGTATCGATGAGCTTGAGAGAGATTCAGATCGATTGACACGCGACCAAATTAACCAAAATTCTTGAGCGTCAATCAAACACGTTAATCCGAATACTTGAGGTAACAGAATCGAACCAATCGCCGACTTGATTATCCTGCGACGTGGACGCGAGGCGTCGAGAAGAACAATTTTCGGTTTTCTATTGTTCGTTTGATATCCAAAGTCGGTTTAATCGGATTTGGGGTCGACGTTTGCGGAAGGCCTATAATCGTATTAAAAGAGCGACGCGTAGGGTCAACGGTTCTTTTCAATACAGTGTCTGAAAAATCCAAAACCACGTCAAACACGTGTCAAAGATGTGAATATTTTCATATATTTTCATACAAAAAGGACTGCGACTACAATACAAATCCTAAACGCTCTCTTCTCTCAATAATGGAAATCGTACCCATACACTAAACACCGCGGTGATGGATAATCCTGTCCCTTTTCTCACCTTCTTCTTCCCTTCTTTTTTTGAATATAATAATTTTCTGTTGTTAAACGTTGATGGAACGCCCGGGGATTCATCATTGTTGGAAATAACAACGACGCTAATCGGTACTCGCCCCATTCGACGCTGTCGATGATGATTCGATCACTTTTTCAGGGTTTGAAGGGACGTCAAGATTCAGAAGAAAGAAGAGATTATCAGCCTTCCATATTTTCCACTATCTATTGGCTTCATTCAGATTTTTTAGAAACCCCAATATTTTGAAAAGTGTAAAACTTGTGACCTGATGTAAAAAAAAAACTGCAGAAATCTTACTTTCTGATTCCGAATTACAAATTTTGGAAAATTGAGTTCTAAAACAGCAACAACAAACAAAAGGAACAGGATCAACAACAACAGGAACAGGAACAACAACAACGGAAACAGGAACAACAACAACGGGAACAGCAACAACAACAACAGAAACAACAGGAACAGGAACAACAACAACGGGAACAGCAGCAACAACAACAACAGGAACAACAGTAACAGGAACAACAACAGGAACAGGAACAGGAACAACAGGAACAGGAAGAACAACAACAGCAAAAGGAACAACAGAAACAGGAACAACAACAACAGGAACAGGAACAACAGAAACAGAAACAACAACAACAACGGGAACAGCAACAACAACAACAGGAACAACAACAACAACGGGAATAGTAACAAAAACAGGAACAGGAACAACAACAACAGGAACAGGAATAATAATAACAGGAACTGGAACAACAGCAACAGGAACAAAAATAACAACAACAGGAACAGGAACAACAGCAACAGGAAGAGGAACAACAAAGAGAATCTCTACGATTTGGTTTATCCGTGAAGTTTTGAAACTTATCGCATTTCAAAGTGGGAACTCTTTTGCACATTTTCATACCCCACCTTGAACGCCCTTAATATCATTCAGGAAGGTGGAGGTGAGAGTAAAAGTTTCCTCGAGTTTGCGTACACACTCGACTCAGCTGTGAAATGGAGCGTGGGTACAGTATGACAATATGGAAAATAGGGTGAAAAACTATTATACTGCAGTAGTTTATAGAGAACTGCACCGTGAATAGATAGCTGGTGTAATATATGAACATACGAAATCGAGGAGAGAAGAGTCGGCGCTATATGCGCCGGAGGTTTTTATCAATCGCAAAGCGGTTCTCCGTGATCGTTCGTTTGGAATGGAGGCAGCATACCCGCTACCACCGACACTTTTACCAGTTTAAAAGTACCGCGTCGTCACCCTGGAACCCCAGACTCCTCGTCTGTTCGAAATACTTGAAAGAAGGGAAGCAGAACAGACTCGGATACTCAGGAGCGAGAAGCGCTGAAAGGACTCTTTATATTCACGAATCAATCCACCCGATACGTTCAACTCGGGGTGAACTTAACTGTTGCTTCTGGCGACGTCGGGGTTACATTTTTCTCAGACAGAAATTTTGTAGATTTTTTTTTGTTTTTCGAAAAAAGCGTGGCGAGACACGCCGCGCGGAAGCCGTTTGGTAAACAGGACCATAAAGCACGCACTGTAATTCCCATAATCCTGGGGTCGACGCTGAAGCCATTGTTACCACTTTAGGGTTACACATAACTCGGACGAGGAGTCTGGGCTCTCAGGTCTGGACCGGGATCCCATATCCATTCATCAAAATCGTCCATAAACCACGGGATCCGTGGTGTAATAGGTATTGCTGATAAAGATCGCGCTGTCGTATCAGCTGATTTTCTCATACAGATAACCAATTCTCGGTATTGCACTTCATAGTCTCCGCCCAGTGAGGAAAAAAAAGATTCTGCGCATGCGCGTGACGTAGACGCTCCACTTCCCGCACTGAGCCCTTTTTCCTCATCCAATGATCCGTCAAGAATGAAAGTTGTTCTTCCGTCTGTGGCTCATAGCCATCACACTTCGAACTATGATCGGTCCAAAAATTGTTTAAAAATATTCCAAAAATGGCGTTGCTAAAGTTTGATTCGTGAAGTCCCATATCTTGCTGGTAGCAAGAAATCTCTGAGACTATTGGACCAATTGACTTGAAATTTGGACACGATGTTTCTAGATACATTATCTAGGACCAATCGAGCGATTTTTGCGATAGGTTGATTAGTTTCTTAATTAGCGACTGTTTTACGCGTAAAATGATCATGAAAGAGTTTTTTTTTTCGTTGTTATTCCTGTAATTTTGAAAAACAGAAGGAATTCTTAGAACCACACTTCACTCACGAATGGAACAATTGCAATTTAGATTACACAACGATGAATTGTTTTCGTGTTGCGAAAAATACCAGACTTTAAATTCTAACAATAAGTTTAGAATTCCTTTAGTAGTTTTGGCGTTGAATGAAATATTCTACCGCACCGCAACTCCGACTGTATTACGAAATAAGTTTTATAATTTCATGAATTGCAAATAAGTATATATACAATGTATAACAGTTTACGTAATTAATTTCAAACTCATGTACAATTTTAGATGAGTGTAAAACGTGAAAACCTCCCACCGTATGGTTCAACGATGCAAATTTTATACCCGTTGATGAAAATTTCGATTACCTCTAGGGTTGTAAAATTTGACAAAAAGAAAAAACTCCTTAAAAGAACGAATGCATCCAAGTAGCTTGTCGCTGCTACTCCAGAAGTAACAATTACTCTGGCATATCCCGGGTATTATCGTCATCCGCGGTAACTCCTCTCTCTATGCTTCGTACAGAAATATATAACACCGGAGTGAAAGAGAGGCGAGTGCCCGGAAAAGCTGTCATTATTATTATTATTATTTTTCTTTTCATTTTTTATCGCCAGTCTAGTTTTTATTATTCGAGTAAATGCGCCATATGCCAACCTTCTGGACCGAAATGCGTTTCGTAGAAAGGGGTTTTTCACTGCAGAACACTTCCACACGTGTCTCTCTGCTAGGTTCGTGTATTTATTAAATTATATATACGACCCGGTTTTTTAATAGCAAAGACGACAGTGTACGACACTTTACTCACACCACCTGTCCTATAATTTCATAGATTTACGACCCTGCGTAAATTGCGTAAATTGCCCACAACACGTGCGCTCTATTTTGCTTGACTTTTTGCACAACTTTTTGGCACGCTGCTCACTTACCGAAATAATGCCTCATCGGAATAGAGATGAACGTCTAGTTTCCCTTTCGTTTTTAGTACCTGCTTCACGAGTTTGTAACGGAAGAGTTGAACAGAGAAGAAAATTCGCGCATGCGCAAGTCGTAAATCATCTACTTTCCGCACGAACGATTTTTATCGCGTGTATTGAGTACTAAAATGACTCACACCTTGAAATTTGTGAAAAAAAAAAGTAAAAAATGCCTGAAGTAAGTTTTTCACAATTCAAGCCTTTTTATAATGAACAGGAAATTTTTCGAAGTAATTTTTTAGCAATTCCATTAAAATGATTCTTACAAGATTCTAGAAACAATTTTTACTTTTTCTGTGATTCAACTGTTGAAAAAGGAGCTTTTTCAAAATGATCGTCTTCCTCAGCAGACACTAAATTCTCTCGACTCCTGGGTTGACTTCAGCACTCGCCATCGTGGCTCGTGCAGAAAACTTGACACTGATCGGATATTGTGAGCTACTACCTTTTTTTTTTATTTGTTCCCATTAGAATGAATTTCAACTATAGCCTGCAGCCAGTCCGCACCGCTTTCCTCGGATAAAGTCGTCGGTTGCGCCGCGTTGTCCCCGTCCCTGAGGACATTAGTTTGATCCGTCGTCGCGGGCTGTGTCCTGGACAAAAATATGCGGGAGGAGCGTCGTAGATTTGGTATGTAGAGAAGACCCGCGACCCGGTCGGTCCGGGTCGGACGGGGTTGCGGCAACACCTTGCAGTGATGCCTCCGATACACCATAAATTATTGTATTCATATACTAGCGTCGTCGTTTACCCTCATGTATCCTGTTACTTTCAGATTTACTGCCAAAGGGTCTCGAAGACGATGAGAGAAAAAGAAAAATTAAATAACAAATGATTTTATAATTTTCCATCTCCAATACATCTTATATCATATGTTTACCATTGAGTCAATGAAAAGTATCCAACTATCATTTGTCTAACAAGTTATATGCTCCGACTGGAAGATCGTATAATTCTAAACATTTTTATAGCCCGCGCCTGCCTCACCACTTCCGCTTCTGTTTTATAAAGCTCAGAAACTTAACAGACTACACGAGCTTTGATCTTTCTTAAATATCGTATCGTCGTCATGGCCTCCAAGCCACACCAAAAGACGCGATGATGACTGCTTTGGAACGTTTGTCTTAGTCTGTAATGGAATTTCAATTGAGAACCAGAAATATAAAAGCATCTCAACTTTGCCAAAAATTATCGTGGCTTCGATTTGAGAGAAAAAAAACAGAATCGTACTCCGAAGTGTCAAATTTTAATAACTTCCTCAAATTTTGATCTTCAAACAGTTTTTCAAAATTTGTGACACCTTTAATCAAAGAGTGTCTAATTTGTCAACCAATTTTCCAACTATTGGAGGGCTTTGAATGTATACAGTTTTGCAACATCTAGTTTCAAAACTGATGAATGCATCATGAAGAAAAAAATGTCAAGCTTCAGACTAGTTTTTGATACCCGGGTGATGAAAAAAGGTTAGGGTAGGTTAACTTAGGTCAACTTAGGTTACTTAGGTCAACTTAGGTTAACTTAGGCCAACTTAGGTCAACTTAGGTTACTTAGGTTACTTAGGTCAACTTAGATTAACTTAGGTTAACTTAGGTTACTTAGGTTAACTTAGGTTAACTTAGGTTACGCAGGTCAACTTAGGTTAACGTAGGTTACTTAGCTCAACTTAGGTTAACTTAGGTTACTTAGGTCAACTTAGGTTAACTTAGGCTACTTAGGTCAACTTAGGTTAACTTAGGTCAACTTAGGTTAACTTAGGCTACTTAGGTCAACTTAGGTTAACTTAGGTCAACTTAGGTTACTTAGGTCAGTTCCGGTTAACTTAGGTTAGGGCATATCTGTCTTTTCTTAAAGTAATGTCGAATGACAGAGCCGAGGTTAGGTTAAGTTAGGTTAGGTTCAGACGTATCTTTTCTTTTTTCTTATCCAGTTAGGTCGAATGATAGGGCCGAGGTAGCTACTCTTTGACGGAAGGATATAAAGGGCATAAAGGATATCTCTCGACTTCCTTTCAAGAAGGGTTACGCGCCCTATGTAAGAGTCATTCAGCCAAGAAGGGGGGAAATTAGGATACCTACTGAGAAGTGTGAGTCAGTTCCTATTCCCTAAAGTCCCCGGGGACTGTACCATCGAGATTTGTTAGCTCGATAATGTGAGATCCTGAGTGCTTGGCACGTGACGGGGGATGGATATCCTTATTCTTCTCGTGTCCGGAGGATAAAACCGAATTCAAGGTGTCTGGAAGTTATTTTTTTTTTTTCATAAAGTTCGCGATATCATACATTTTTTTTTTTTTTTTTTTGATCAAGGATATCACGTTTCACTCGAAACTCTCTGAATAATTAAAGAGATCCGCTTTACCCCGCGGTGTCTTTTCGGTTTTGTTTTTCTGTCACGCTGCTGTCACATTCCCGGAATGGGCTATTCCGTGCGAGTACCATTCCTTGGGAGAATCAGGAACGTGGATGGAAGCCGAGACGTTATCTTGAGAAACGAGAAGCCATCCCTATGTTGATAGTCGGGTGTCTCACCTTACGATGGTTCGTATTGCCGCACCGGTTCACGGTTTTCTGGCTACAGGCACCGTAGGATTCCCTTTGTCACCACTACCCGACTATTCAGACATAGTTTGCATAGTTCGGGAGCTACGCAGTATTCGAGGGTAAAACCGTTTAGAAGATGGGGTCGTGGCATGCATCAGGTAACTCGAGATACCGGTGGTACAACCTCATTAGGATATCTGCTTAAGAGCATTTCCGAGTTTATTACCTTCGAGATACGCGCAAAGAAACAACAACAAATGAAGAAAAAACAGGAAACTATGATTTGTGCGATTACCGAACAGACCACTTCCCTAGTATAGTGTCTGTCACATACGTGGAAGACCGACTAGTCCATCAGGACAGAAATATCTACTGAGGAAAAACACCGAGTTTATTCTCGTTAGGGTAAAAGGCACGATTTGTTTCCTGACCTTGTCACGCCACTTTTACACCCTGGGTGGATAAACAACTTTCGGAAAAATGTTGTATAACTGGATGTAGACACTGTAGGGTGTCTGAAAAAAGATGCATGATGAAAAAGTGGTACATCCTCATGTCAAGAAAGAAATAGTTTCGCAATTTACTCATAGCACAGTCTGCGAGATAAAATTTGGGACTGTTTCAGAAGCAAGAAGAGGATCAGGATAGTAGATTTTGACATTTTTTTGCAAATGTGGATGATACACTTTTTCAAATTTAGGGGGCTAGTGCAAAATTGCTTGTACGCTCATTTTGACAGTTGGGGATTGAAAAAACGTACTTTGTATTTGTTTGTCACTTAGACCCTTTTTGCACTGACTATGGAGAACGCAGTAATTTGATACAATATTTCATGGTCGATTCTTCTGATTTTCCTTCAATTTATTGCGAAAATGAGAAAAAAAAGAACAATATGAAAATATTTACCTTCTCTAATGTGGCCCTTATATGATATTTTTGGATGGAAACGGCAGACCCGTGACGTCCTGTTGAATTGATCAATGAGAATTGAAAAATAAAAATAAAAAGTGAAATAACAATTCTTCAAATTCACAAATGGGCAGAGCACAGTTTTTTTTTTTTTGTTTTTGATTAGTAAATTTTACGAAAAGTCTTTCAGATTTATGTCAGTGTCTCGTAAATCTTGCCAAATGTTCTGTAAATCTTATCACACGATCCTGTAAATTTTACTGAAAAAACGGTGCAGAGTCTTTGTATCAACACAACACTTTCTAAATTTGAAAGTTTGATTTATTTATTATTATTTTCTTGTGATGGCACTTTCATATGTTGTCAATATCACGAAACGTGTATAGAAGTAGTGTTCGATTAATAAGAGTACCTTGTTCATTTCAACATTATTGTAACAGCAATATCACAAATTGAAGGGTCATGCATTTATTCTGATTTCATTACACGTATAATCACATAATATACATCAACATGTGACCATCAACGTACTACAATTAGTCATAGCTTCTACAATTCAATGCTGATACTCAGAGATACAATATTATTTACTGAGACAATCAACAACAATGGATATTATCTCTCTTGTCTTATTGTCCTCAAACAGGATGCCAATTAACAATAACGTCTAAAACTGTATTCAAGACAGTATCGTTGTGTAATTATACTCGAAGAACATCTGGAACAGTCACCTTTCACTACCAAAAGGAGTCGAATAATTGCGAAAACCCTTTTAATCCAGTCAAATTAGCAAAAATAGTAGAATTAGTTAGTGAAGATCTATAAATTGGTTGAAACCTTCATCCAGACCTACTATTGAATGGACTAAAACTTCTGACCTCCAACTGGACGTCTCGATCCGCTATCTCGAATTAAAGGTTTACGAATTCAGTTTTTTCATCATATCTCGACAACTGTTGATCCTATCGTCATGGAGGTTATGATAAAAAGTGAAGCTTACTAAATTCTCTACAACAAAGGTTTCATACATTTTTCTTGTATCTTCAATAGTTTTTCTCCAATACACCAGTGAGTACGCACATGATTCTCACAAAGTTGAGTACAAATTTCGATACTTTTAGGCCTCCATTAAACAAAAACTATTGAAAATATGAGAAAAATGTATTGAACAATTTTTGTAAAGAATTTGATAAACTTCATTTTTTATAATCACCTCTGTGACGATAGGGTCAATAGTTGTCGAGTTATGATGAAAAAACTAAACTCGAGCACCCTTGACTCAACATACATACTTAATCAAGCTCGTGCAGTTAGAAGTCAGAACTTTTAATCCATTCGATAGTAGGCCAAAATGAAGCTATCCACTAATTTATAAATTTGGCTAGACTATTCCCCCGCTCCTTCCCCTGTTCAGGATCAAATATGTCAATATTTTCAACTGGTCCGCTAGTTTCCTCTAGCTTTTCTTATCCTGGAATGGTAATTTTTTTTTACAAAGCCTCAGTTATGGGCTATTTTTTTGAGCTACCCTAATGGACACGAGTTGGAATACGATTTAACCGGGACGCTGTATCTCGGCTTTTAGTGATTTTCTTTTACCGAGAAATAGAGCAGCTCTTACAATTACCGGTACACAGTCACTTTACTTGTAGAAGATAATGATCTCATGTTGATCGGACCGCGACAGTAGGAAGTGAAAAGTTTACGGTACCACTTACTCGAGATAAGAGAAATGAGGAATTTCTCAGTATCTCAGTAAGAAAAAGAAAATATTTTCGTTCCCTTTATACGGCTTGTGAAATTCTCACACCGCAGTCTTGTCGTGTTTCATTTCAGTTTTCACCATCTTGGAGAGTAATTTTAGGAATTGAAGTAAAACCCGCTGCTTCCTCGGTGTCCGTAGCAACTGCACGGAGGCCCCTTACCACCCTCCTATTCTTTGGCGCGCGAATTGTTGTCAAAGAACGCGGTAGCTGAGGTTCCCGGTTCGGTTCTTTTATTAAAAATCCAAGATTATAACGTCGACGTCATCCTCTCGCAATTTATCGACGTTTCACGGGCGTCGCAAATCCGTTCTTGGCCAAAACCTGGCCCAGAGCCGCAGTGATCGCAGTGGACTGATTTTCGATGCAAAAACGACCTCATTCGAACCTAGGAAAGTCTTCCTCCTCAACACGTGGCTATTTTATGTTTTTTTTGTCTTCGCTCTTGAAACGCGGAAATTGGACCCGGTCTCCCGTTACCCCAAACGAACCAAAGACCCCATCGTCTCCAGGGACAGCGGTACGAGCAGGTGGTAACCACCAGAAAAATTTCAAGAGTCCAGGAAGCGTTATCCGCGGGAGCGTTTCTAGACAGATTCTCTACCGCATCCACTTCCTGATGAACATGTGGTCTAGAGGAATAACAACCACCGCACAGCAGGAAGCTGGGGTGCAGGAATGAAGGCGACAAAAAAAAAAAAAAGAAACAACATTTTTATGAGGAGCGCGCCTCTTCCACGTGTATAAAATAGGGAAGCTCCCTCAGATTGAACCTTCACAAATATCCATGATAAATGAGAGTGTGATTATTAAATAGAATTTTTTTAAACTATAACAATCATAGAATCAACTATTCAGGTGACTTTAAACAGCAATTGAAAATTATTAATTTCGTGACGTCACGCAGTATCTTCGCCGCCATATTATTCTGTTCACCATGGTTGTCAGCAGCGCCGTCAGACGGTGAAACTGTGCGTGTGACGTCACACGCGACCGCGAAATTTGAAAAAACTTGATTTACGTGAACTCCTGACATTAAATTATCAGAGAAGAGGATAAAAAAAATTTATGAATCTTCCCTATTGCAGACGAGGACGCATTTCGCATCTAAAAACGTATCACAAATTCGAGAAATCATTTAACCTAACCTAACCTAACCTAACCTAACCTAACCTAACCTAACCTA
>JAFFZH010014074.1:32474-55799 GCA_018420115.1 Euura saliciscinereae | reverse complement strand
CCCCCCCCCTGTCTCGTCGTCTGTTCTTCTCCATTTGCCACTGGTCCTATCGTCTCTGACCTGTCACACCAGTCGTGTCTCCTATCGTCTATCCACATTCTCTGGTACCCTGTCGATGTTTTGTGTCCCTGTCTGCTCAGTTCCTTTGCTCTCTCTCTTATCGTTTTCTGTATCCTTCTCTCCTTCTTCGTCAGGTCGTCGTCTATGTAAATCTTTCTCTGCCCCAAGTTCTTCTTCCCTTTCATCACCCTTCTTTTTTCCTCCCACGTCTTTATTTTTATCAGTACCATCCCTCCTCGTTCCCCGGTTATTACTTGCGTCTCTTCCACTTCAATCACTCCCCCCGCTGCCGTGTTCAGTGCGCTTAGTGCCGTTTCCACCTTATTCGTTGCCTCGTCTATTTCCTGCCCTTTCACCATTACGTTTCTCTTCCTTTTTTGTCTCTCCTGTTTCTCTAGCTCGCTGTCTAGTAGCCTTAATTTCCGTTCTATCGTTCTCACCCTTCCCTCTTCTTGATTTTCTTCCCTCCCTTTCACTTTCTCTTCCACTTCCTCTTCCCATCTTCTTCTTTTCTCTTCTTCCTCTCTCTCTTTGTCCCCCTGTTTCCTGATCTTTGATTCCACTTTCTCTTCCATGTTTTTCTCCCACTCCCTTCTTGTTTTGTTTTCTCTTTCCATCCATTCTTCCTTCTCTTTTTCCAACCTCCTTATTCTCTCTTCTAGTTCCGTTTTTTCTGCTCTCCACGTCTCATTCGATGTTTCCAGCTTCTTCGCTAGTCCCGCCAGCTCCTTTTTCGTTTCTTTCCCGTCTTCCTCCACTACCTTCAGGCTTCTTTCTTGCGCCCCGAATTTGTCCGTGAGAAAGTCCATCATCCTGCCCAGCTTTCTTCCTAGGCTCTCTATCGTCTCTCCCTCCTTTCCGGTCTCTTTTTGCCTTTCTTTTGGTGATTTGTTTTTATTTTGTCTCTTTTCTCCCCTTCTCCCTGCTTTCATCCATCCCTCTTCATCTTCTTCTTCCTCGTCGCTCGCTCTCGATCTTTTCTTCTCTGACTGCGTATCCGAGTCTTCCCCCCCCTCTCTTCCTCCTCCCCCCTCTGCCCCCTTTCCTATCAGGAACCTCTCTATTGCCGGCGACATCTTAGCACCTTCCCTTTCTAACACCTGTGCCGTTGTCGGTCTCCCTGGTGTTCCTTTGCTCTCCGAGTTACGACGTTCTTTGTCCGATACGCTGTCCGCCCGGTTTGAAAAGTTCCCGCTCTCCGTGCCCCCTCCCTTTCCCCGCCCCTTACCAGGGTCCTCGTCTCTCATCACCGGCATCTCCCGCGCTACCAGCTCCCACCTGACTAGCGCGGTCTCAACCTCCGTTGTTTCACGCTTGCGCAGTCGCCTCGCTCCTAACCTCTCTTTCGACCCACTTCTTTCTCTTTCCTTCACTTCTTTCCCGTCCCCGCCCTTGCCCTTTTGTCTCTGTCCCTTATTTTCCACTTGCACACTTTATTTTCCTGTCCCTTTTTCACTTTCGCTTTTTTATCACTTCCACAGCACTTCCCGTTTGATTGCCGAGCCTCAATTCAACAGCCACCTGTCATACTCGCGTGACCGGAAGTCCACGTTTTCTTCTCATCAATTCATTTAATTCTGTGTTCATTCTGGTTGAGTCAGTCGAATCACAAAAATTCAGTTATTTTTTTATATACATATATTCAGTTATGTTCAATTCTGTGTTAATTCGCAATAATTCAGCGATTTTTCGTCAATTCAGTTATTTTTAATTCAGTAATACTTAATTCTGTGTTCATTCCCAATAATTCAGTGATTTTTCATCAATTCAGTTATTTTCAATTCAGTAATAGTCAATTCTGTGTTAATTCGCAATAATTCCGTGATTTTTCGTCAATTCATTTACTTTTAATTCAGTAATACTTAATTCTGTGTTAATTCGCAATAATTCAGTGATTTTTCGTCAATCCAGTTATTTTTAATACAGTAATACTTAATTCTGTGTTAATTCGCAATAATCCAGTAATTTCTCATCGATTCAGGCGAATCAGAATTAATTCATGAGCGATTGAGACGTAAAAATTGAACGAATTACTTACCCCTAAAAAAAAGAAACCTAAACAGTCCTCCCAAAAATCGTGTGAGTTTGCTGTCGCGAATGTCATACCGAACGTGTTCGTGTTACGTACCCTTACCTTGGAAATGGGTAGGACGGCCTGGATATCGTCTTTCTGTATCTCGAGTCGAGCTTGAAGCTTCCTTCGGTCGACGTGATGGTGATGTTGACTTCCAGGAGAGGCGTCGTCGTCCTCGCCTTCAAGCTCGTAGCGGACGCTCCATACGACACGGCTTCCGTCCCAGCTTCCCCCAGCCCCTTCCTCGCTGGCCTCGAGCAGCATAGTAAGAATTTCTTCCGCCGACCTGGAGCAGAAGAGGAGTAGAGAAGAGATCATTATTTTTTTTCATATTTCCTCGGAGTCTCGGAATTGGATGAAAAATTGTTAATCAGGACTGGGTTCAGTTGCCTGCAGTCGTTCCCAATGAGCTTTGGTAAATCTCTGCTCATACAATTAGTAGGTGCGAGTGGCAAAAAGGACGGTTTCACGTAGAGTTTTCTAAAGCTAAAATAAAGCTCAGTCCGGTTCACAAGATCCAATCTTGTGGGGGTAAATTGAAAAGACGTCTTCAAATAACTAGAAATCCGTATCTTAGTGACATATTTGACATAGATGTTGATTCTGTTTGTCAGTCTCTCTTTTTTTTCACACGGTTTTGGGATACCTTTCAGAATTCGATGAATCCAACTTAGGCTAACTTTTTGAAATGTTTTCTGTACATAAAATTAACAAAGTCAGGATCTAAGATTCCCTGAAAATTCCAGGATATTCCGTAGGTGATTTTTTTTCTATCTCTTTTTCCTTCTCAGACACGGAGTGTAATCGCAATATGTATACTTGACTAATTTTTCTTTCTTTCGCAATTTAATACTGGTTCTAAATTTGCAAATTTGCAAAAATTGATCAGTTTGAAAAATAAAAATTCCCTGAGAATTCCAGAATATTCCAGGAGAATAAAAATTCATCAAGATTCCTAGGACTTCCAGGTTTTTTGTTCTTTTATTTCGCACATATAAGCATTGCAATCCAATCACTTACGCATCGAATATTAATTCCTTATCACTTATATTTCCAATATTACATACCGCGAAATTGCGATCACTGTGGCATAAAATGAGCGTTTCCGGTCTTCGAATTCATCGATATATTATCGCATCGTGGAATAAAAGCGATAGAGGGAAATACGACGCCGAGTGTATTTCTTGCTCGAACGGAGAGAGGCCGGATATAAATCGAAACCGTGTACCGTATCAGCTGGAGGACCGACGCTGAGAGGGAGGAGGGCATGACAGGCATTTCGGGTATGGCGAGGGACGGATATATCATCGTTTCAATTTCTTACGGACGAACGGACGAACGGACAGACGGATGGACACGCGCTTTGTTTCATACCCCGTGAGCAAATCCTTTCAGAAACAAGGCCGGGCATCCATCCCCCATATTCCCGTATTCCCATATTCCGTCGTATACGCGCTATACATGCATGAAGGACCCCTCGGGCTTCGGGCCAAGTGTTTTTAGTGGTTTTGAAAGCTCGATTTTCCCCCGTTTCGAACCTCCGCTTCGCGTCAATCTCGAAGCCAGGAAGTCTAACAATTTCCTCTTCTTCTTTTTTTTTTTTAGTCTCGTGTGTCTCACTTCCGCTCGTGAAATTATACGACGATGTAACGGTCAGCCTTATTCGATCAGGGGGAAATATTTGCGTTGGTTTGGATCGAGCGATAAATTAGATCCTGGTTGGAGAAAAAATATATTTGAATTTCAAATATCGTCGTGTCGTGACAAAAGACTTTTTTCCTCTATATCGTATATATACGAAGGAAGAGATATCGGTGTACCGAATACGAAAAGACTCGTGAATAGAAACCCTGAGGGTTTTGATGTTATGAGAAAATTGCGTGAAAAAAAATATACACATATATACGGTTGGATATTTTACAACGTATTTTCATATTTCTAGAAGAATATTTGCGCCAATTTGACAAATTCATGTTCAATTTTATAATATAATTCACATCATGTTACTCGTCAACAGTTCGATGTTCAAAAAAGGTGTAGAAAGAATACGAAAAAACCTCTCGAATTTTTGTAATTTGAAGAGATAAATCTATGTAAATTTATTTTACATTTGAAAAAGAAAAACCTCACTTACATGAATTTACATTTTTGCAAATGTTCCATAATTGAACTTGTTTCGGGAAGCTTATAATTGTTGATAATAGTATCAGGAAAAGTATATAGTTACACAAGTTTAATAAGAAGTCCTCATAGAAAATATATGAAATATTTTCAGGAATTCGAATTTTTTCCAATTCGCCATGTGAGCGTGAGAAAAATCGATCAGTGAATATACAGTTCGGGTCTTTGAAAATTGGAAACGAGTTTCCCCAGAATGCAAACGTTGCACCTGCAACGTGTGCAGAAATATCAACCGCTCGCTTGGCCCGTATATTCGCACAGTGATGATAGTAAAGGTGCGGGCAGACGTTGTATAACGTCATGTGACAATAGTAGTGGTGGTGGTATTCGCCAAATTGAATGGGATAGGTGGGTGCTCTTGGTTCGTCGAGGTTAACAAAAAAAAAAAAGAAATAAAATAGGTAAACCAAAAAGACAATTGAAAATTTATACCCCCTGAGTCTATTGTCAGGTGTTATCGGTCGTTTGAAAAGCTGCAGGTGACTGCATTTGTAACAAAAGTGCAGCAGTGGGACAGAAAATCAATAAAAATGAAGCTAAGCTTCATCGACGTCATTAAAAACAAATCACCTCGAATGAAATCACGATTCAAAATTCCTCGTGCGGAATTTTATATTCATTAAATTGTGTCAGAATTTTTATTCAGCACGTCGATGAATTGTTTTTTCAGAATTATCCTATACGAGGAAGAATTTTTTTCAGTGTTTTATCACTATTAAAATTTTTTCTTGTCAAAAACAGGAATAATGAATTTAATGGTCATTTTATTCATCTTTAGAAAGAATTTTTTTTCCGTCTATGATGCACGAAATAAAATCTACCGGTGAACCGATCTTAGTTTTTCTGGTCTCAAAGTGCTCAGTAAAGAGGCCTTTTCAATATGAACAAATAACTTTTTCATAACTTTTTGTTTACTCGAGTTATCACGAAAAGTAACGTATGAAGACAGAAAAACGACATTTTATTCTCAAAAATGACGAATATCTGGTACAATTTTTGATCGGATCGAGAAGTTCTCTGTTCATTTTGAAAAGGCCTCTCTACTGAATGGTTTGAGACCCGAAAAACTTGAATCGATCCACCGATAGATTTTATTTCGTGCCTCGTAGACAAAAGAAAATGTGTTCCCAAAATCGTGTGATAAACGACTTTTTTTTTTACATTTCAAGGTGTATGTACCCCCTTTACAATGTTCTGTCTAAATTGTCTATATATTTAATCTCGTCCGTTTCCCAGACGACAGAGGTTTAAAACGTTAATCAAGCTCCGTTCAGTCGCTGTACAACCTTCGGTTTCCTGGCGGCGACAGCCCTGTAACCCCCAACCCCTGCAGGCGGAGGTCCTGTTTTCAGTAAAGACAACGGAGATAATGCATGATAATGGAGAGTGAGTACACGACGGGGCCCTATTAACCCCCTGCAGGTCATGCGAGGGACTTCATACGTACCGTCTACTCGATACACGCGTGTACATCAGACACACGACAAAAGGGAAGCGTTGTGAATTATTGTTATTCTCTTATCCGATAATTTTATGATTAGGATCGATAAAAAACACGTTGCACCTAGTTGGTTTTCACGTAAATCAAATTCTTTCAATACAGCGTTTGAATTTCCCGGTCGCGTGTGACGTCATACAGCACTGGCGGCGCTGCGGACAACGATAGGCAAGGTACCGCGTGACGTCACGTGACGTTTGAAAATTGATCAATTTCAATTGCTGCGTTTACAGTCACCTGAAGTTTATTCTATGATTCTTATAGTTTGAAAAAATTGTATTTATCGATCAAGCGCCCTTTTATCATGGATATTTGCTGAGCTTCATTCTGAGGAAACTTTCCTATAGCCGAGCGAATTGATCGAAAACCTTCTTTCCCATTCCCCGAGATACATCCGATGTGCATATTCGAGTATAAGATGGATATCTTCTGGAGCAGGTATTGTCTGCTGTAGTGATACGTGGGAGGGACGAGATAAGACGCGACCGAAGCAGCACGAAATACCTTTTAAAGCTATGTTGGACCGAAAGATGAACCGGTGAAGCCATTAATTCAACCCTTCCCCTGCATCCAGACGTGATAAATAGACACAGGTAACTACAGGCAGGTGCGTAGGCCTCGATGTTCGATGCAGTTCAAATTTATAGATCGTCAGTACATTTGATTACTCGTTCTAAAACAAGAAGGCTGAACTAGTATATTGCGTCGCGAGTGTGGAAAGTAGATGAATTATTTAGTGCGCATGCGCCAACTTTTCTTCTCTTTTTTTCTCACTGTTCTCATAAAACGATCCTTCTGGTTGCATGTATCACACTTTTCTTTTTCTTTTTTTGCTTAAGACAGAACTTTTTGATTATTCTCTCAGTTGTATGCGTATCGCGTTATTAGGATTGATTTCTTATTCCCAAGATACTGTACACACACAACAAGGTGATTGAGCGAGAAAGTTTATGCAGATTCTCCAAGCTCTCGAAAGATCGAAACTAGTGCAAATGATTTTATACGTGCAAAAGATCGAATTTAGCAGATTGATCGAGTCTATTATTCGGCACGTGTTCCGAGTTCGTCTATTCATGTGATCGAATTTGATATTGATATTGGTCTTAAAAAAATTATCATTTTTGTCCATAAAAATGGAAAATTAGGTAAAAAAAACAATACAGAATAAAAATCAAATGACACATGAAAAAGAGCAAAAAGACTCATTTTATAATCATTTTATACATTGGAAATTTGTACATTTATGTTCAAGAAGATTAGATGATGGCTATCGGATACAATAAGAATTTTTCTTATAATCACTGCACCGTATGTACAACAATTTGAAAGCGGATGTTATCGCGGAATGTTTATCGATTGATTTTAAACAAAATCGAGATCATTTTCAACATTGTCAAAAGAATCTTTAGCAATGAATTTCGGTACTCGTCACGTTTCGGAATGTGAATACCGTAGCTTCAATCATCGTTCAGTCTAGAATATTGAAAACTGAAAATCATGTCCAAATCATCAAATTTTCGACATTTTCTGCTCCATTATTCCGATCAGCAGTGAAAACAATCGACGAATATCAAATGAAAAACGAATAAAAAAGAAAAAAAATAATACTGCCGAAACCCGGGATTGAACCGGGGACATTTAGATCTTCAGTCTAACGCTCTCCCAACTGAGCTATTTCGGCGGATACCTTTCAGGTTCCGATGCCATATTTCAAACGATCTCAATTTTCGTTGTTTAAACAAGCGGAAAGTCAGAAAGTAACGGAAAAAAATGTTTAAAAAATTATATTAAATATGGAATGACATCCTTTTTATGTAATTGGACACAAAATATTTATTTATTGTTGGTATCTGAACTTTCATCACTTAAAATGATCCAGTAATTTTGAACAATGTTCATTTTCATCGTTCAAACAAAAAAAAAACTCTAAAAAAATTAGAATAGATATGAAATGATTCTTCTTTTTATATGTAATAAAAATTGATTTGATTCAAAACGTTTATTTATTGTTAGCATCTGTATTTTCATCACTTTAATCAAAACGTTCCAGGATTCGATACGATACAATATCCGACCAGTATCGTGCGACGGTAGCAAAATTTAATGAAAATTCCCCACATATATGCACATATATTCACGTAATTCGAAAACATTTTTAAGTTATCCTTTTTTCCGGATTTTGCTGTTTGAATCGATTGATTCTGTTGCTCTTTTCAGTTCCGTCAATTGTCCTATCGAGTCTGCAGGTAACAATTTTTCATTCTCGATATAGTGAAAGAAGAATCGCAGGTGTAACAAATAATTTTCATTTCAGTATTTTACTAGTACATATTTTAAACACATTTAATTTACCAGGGTAAACAAAAGCGCCTCGGAGACTGAATAAATTACAAAACTTGTAGCACAAAAGCTTGCTCTACTTCTCTTGCTCTACTTTATGCACTTTTTCACTTTAAAATTTCTCTTTTTCATTACCCAAGCGAAAGAATGCACCACCAACACCGCGAAACCATACCGATTTCTCTCGTACAAATATACACACCTGTCTGGCCCGGGTGTACCTGAAAGGTAAAAATCCTTTGAATGGATGCTACCGCGCAAGCCTCTGCGAAATCCGCGGAATGAAATTCCTCTCTGAAACGTCAAACAAACGTTGCGTGCAAACGGTGCAATTTCACGCCCGAAAAATCCGCAACGTTATACTTCTTACTCCACTCGATTCGGGGCAACGACTCTTATCTCCGATTATTCCGATGATAAAAACGCGGAAGAATTTTTACAGAGTCGATGATGATTCGAGGTCAGCGTGAAAAAAAAATCTGTCAAAAGTTCCAGTCCACAATGTTAGAAATTTCTGTTTTTAACAGTGCACATGGAGAAAAATCCTCGAGATTTCTGTTCACCTTCTATCAGTGATTTTTCGTCCATCCAGATACCGTAACACGTCGTTTTTTTTTCCATAGGACTAAATACAGGGAAAGCAGACGACAGGGTGACAAAAGAACCCGAGAAGCTTTCAGCCTGATTCGTTCGTGAAAATTCTGATCTACCTGATCTTTTGACTCGCGACGTTTTCTTCTCTGGAAGCAAACTCGGTCCGCGGGGATTCAACGCCTTCTGTCTTCTTTCCGATACCATTTCTGCTGATAACATCATCGGCGAGATGAACTCGAGGATCGAAAACCAATGGCGTAAATTTGAATAAATGAAATATCCGCGAGTAGGTATGCACGAAACACACCGAGGGTAGAGTAATCTGTAACCTTCGCTGACAGATTAGCCCCGTTATCTCCGCCTAGTCTGCTGCAGCACACTCACTTCCTTAATCACAGTCTACACCTAGTGTGTTGCCCTTGTCACGAGAGATGCCACAACTTGGGGGCAGGGGAGGGTAACGAGTTAGGTACCACGTTCCACGGACGCTTTGTTAGGCGCACTGATTATAACGAGGATTAATCTGCGACGAGGAACAACGTGCGGAGTACTAGAGTCTGAAACTGGAAAAGTTGGCGCAGGCGCACGTTTTCAATTCCCCATTTTTCGCACTTGGGCTTTTTTGTTTGCAGGGCTTCAAGAGCGACGGATGCACTTTGAATATACCTCAATAATGATCCGGATTTGTTCCAAGATTGAAAAGCATGAAGAATATTGGAAAAATAAGTTATGTAGATCAGTTTTAACGATGAACCCTGAAAATATCAGGAGGATAAAATTGTACTGATAAAAGCCGAGCTAATGATGATAGAATTGAAAATTTCGTCCAAAAGTTACAAATTACAAACGTTTTTCAAGCTGGAATGACAGCATTGGAAAAATTTAGTTTGTAGCACTCGCCTTGCGGCTCGTGCTGAAAATGTCTCACTCATGATCCGATATCGCCTACTATTACTGTACGAGTTTACTGTTTCTGTTTTTTGTTGATGAAAAGAGATGTCAATTTTGAAAACTGGGCGAGGCCACGTCAAGACTGACTTTTAGACCCCACATGGTCCGAGCTGGCGCTACCCTCCACTCTCCACTCTCGGAACTGTTTCAGCAGCCACCGAGGAGATCAATGTTCCGCGATTTTCCCAGCCGACCAAGCGCGTGCTCTGTTTACGATGGAAGAACGATAAAAGAGGTGCTTTGTTTGCCTTCGAGATGAAGAAACAAATCTACAGACCTTGTGTGTAACGCAAGCCTTTGAAGGCATTAAAAATGTCACCTGTTTTCGCGTTCTATTAGTGCATTTTGTTCTGACATATTTCTATCTGTTGCATTTTGATTTGAATTCGCTTGAAATGAAGTTTTGAAAAATTCCAAGTCTGAAGGATCGATGATCGGTAACAATCTGACAGATTAACCATAGATTTGGATCAGTCACAATCTGACACGTCGATCATCCATAATATTTTGTCCATCTTTCGTCTTTTGCCATCTTTTGTCTTTTGCAAACTTTTTTCATCCGCATTCTTGTCACTTTCGTAAGGTGAAAATTGACGAACATCAATTTTGAAGCTTATCAAATTCTCTAGAGAAAAGATTGAAACATCTTTTTCCGTAGAGTAGACCGTTTAGGAGATACACGAGCTTGAATACGTGTCTATAATAGTTATACAAGAAATCAGTCAAGCAACATGACTTTCGTTATTTCAGCTCTAACTCACTTCCGGTTGATCCAAGGTGAAAATTGATTAGGATCAATTTTGAAGCTAGTTAAATTCTCTACAAAATATATTCAGGCATTTTTTGTCCTATAGTAGACGGTAGAGGAGATCCACGAGCTCGAATATGTGTCTGTAATAATTATTCAAAAACTAGTCGAGCAACACAACTTTCATTATTTCAGCTCTAACTCACTTCCGGTTGATCCAAGGTGAAAATTCACCAGGATCAATATTGAAGCTCATCAAATTCTCTACAGAAAAGATTGGAACATCTTTTTCCGTAGAGTAGACCGTTTAGGAGATACACGAGCTTGAATACGTGTCTACAATAGTTATACAAGAAATCAGTCAATCGACATGACTTTCGTTATTTCAGCTCTAACTCACTTCCGGTTGATCCAAGGTGAAAATTGATTAGGATCAATTTTGAAGCTTATCAAATTCCCTACAAAAAATATTCAGACATTTTTAGTCTTACGGTAGACGGCTGAGGAGATCAACGAGCTTGAATATGTGTCTGTGATGATTATTCAAAATCTAGTCGATCAACACGCGAGATTGGATTATAGCTTGAAGTTCCGCCCCGTTTCAGTGGTTCAAATGATTCGTGAAATTGCGGTAATATAAACGACGGTGGGTTGAACACGCGATCGCGGTTCAAACCGTGACGTCTAAATCATGACAGAAATGCTATATATTATTATTAGTTTAATTTTTTCAAGAAGAAGTTTTAATACGTCAACTTTTTTTTAAACCTCGAATAACAATCTGCCCTCGAGGTGGCCGGCCGCCTGTTCATGAAGCTTCGGTTGATTGATTGTGGCGGATCCAAAAGAGCTTTGAGAAGCGAGTTTAGGCAGGTGGTGAAAAAATGAAGGGAAGTTCGGTCGATGGTTTTCCGGAGACGGAAAAAGAGACGGTAAAAAAGCACCTCGGCGTACTCAGTCATCTCGGTAATTAAACGAGGCAGCACGTCGGTACAACAAGGAAAAACAAACGACGATCAAAGCGGACGAAGGGGACAAAACGACCATCACGCTTTTTTTCCACAATCAGCACGATTTATATGGAAAAAGTTTAGGGGTCGTCGAGGGGATCCGATCCGGCTGCAGTCACCGTTATTTTCCGTTTCTATTCCCATTATTCTCTCTCTTTTTTTTCTTTATTTTTTATTTTTTTATAAATCTCTCTGGAAATTGTTCATTTTCACACAAAGCCCTTCGGAGATTAATGTTTACGTTACACCACCTTCAACAGCTTCAACGGGTTCAGGTACAGCCCACAAACCCCACGCCATTGATAGAATAAACTGCACAGAGCTATATTCACCTCTATTTTTATGCGGAATTGAGGGTCACAGAATTTTTGCAAGAGTAGATTTTCAGCTTTTCAAAGCATTTTTATCGCCAAAATACATAAAACACAAAAGAGTCCCCTTATTCTTGAAACTTCGAGGAGATGTCGAATAATTAGTGACTCAAAAAGGGAAGCCAAAAAATCTTTATTCGTGGTCAAGATACACGGTCTTGAAAAAAAGATTGTTAAAGAGAAAGAGATTTGAAAAAGTATTTTTTTTAAGAGCGTGTATCTCTGTGTGGAATGAAATTTTTTCGACTTTTCAGCAGCGAAAATGAAGCTCGATTCTTCTTCTTATCAGCGAAATAAATTTTTTCAAAATCGGTCCACGCGTTCAGATTTCATTCATTTCATTCCGCTGATGTTTTTGATGACGCTTTTTTGTACTGTCGTGAATTCGTAAATTCTCGAATCAAAGAGCCTGTGAAAATCGATTTTCCTTTGAAGTGTCTAGCCATGAGCTTCACAGAACTGTGCGGTCTGCGGTTATGCCATTCCGAAAATGTATGGAATTGGCCGTGCGTATCAACAGATTGCTGGTTTGATTCGCAACGGTGGAAGATACGACTTGGCTATTAAATTCGCTTTGTGATTTATTCCCAAAATTTCCATACAGATTAACCGCTTACGGAATGCCAACCGAATCTGTATAATGGGAGGTCCGCATATTTTGACTGTCTAGTCGATAATTTTGATCCCCTGCAGTCAGAAGAGTCGGATCAATTATTGACGAGGGATCACGTGGCGATTTAGGAGAGAGAAAAAAATTTCTGAAAGCGGAGATATCGAGGGATTTACGAATCAAACGGATGGCAGAGATCATCGAGGTGATGCTGACGCAGAAAAAGAATAAAAAATAACTCTAAAATCGTTTCCGCGTTATTTTAGAGTGAGAAAACATGAAGAAAAATTGTGAGTAGAATCACGTTCATTCGCACCAGGAACGGATGAAAACCGTAAGGTAGGGAATATCTCAGTTTATAGTAGTTGGTGGTTTACGAGCCCTTCGTGACCGTAAACAGCGAATATGTACGTATGTTCTTCTTCTGGGTACGAATGTAAAATCTGCAAGAAAGTAAAACATGTATCTTCCGAATTGCAGGATGAACGTAAAGCCTGAGGATTCTATCACGTTATATGGGTCAGTGTGGAATAATTTTTTTATTTTTTTAGACGGGTTTCAGATCGCAAAAATTGAGGCAACACTGACTAATGAAAGGAAATGAAGAATATTATAAAGTGCACAATAATGAGAGTACGATTTTTATTCCGCAAGAATGAAGTGAGAGAGAAAATTACTTTTAATTCCTCCACACTTCGGTGGAATTAGGAATTTGACAAAATTTGTTGATACCATTTCATTAGGATATGGTTAAAATTGAAAATTCCAGTCGATAATTTTCAATCTGAAGTTACAATGAATCTTAAAATTTCAGGTGATGTAATTAATTTTGAATATGAAATTTAGTGCAGATGAAGAAATGAATCTACTGAGGAATTAATTCATGAAATATGAATGAAAATTATTGAAATGACATGAAAAGAGAAAATTTTCAAACTAGGATACCGGTTTTAGTGAAATTATCCATCAACTACGTCACAAAATACCTACTTTTGAAACTGTATAAAAAAGAGTAATTTTTCAAATCGACTGATGGATTGGCAGAAAGACATCAATTCTGGAGTGTTCAGGGCTTTCAAACTCATTATTGTATCCGCTTTCCATTATAAGTTTCACTTTTGATGAAATCATTCATGGTGAAAGAAAGTATAAGAAGATTATTCACAAAAATGAAAAATTCAGAAAGCATATTATAGAAAAGATCGATAGAGAAAAAATCATCAAAATTGATCAATATTCTTCATCAACGAACGGAAATCAAGAAGGAAAGTTTGAAACTATAGTCCAAAATCCAATGGTCGCGTCGAATTGGATCAGAAGATAGCGAATAGAAAAATTGATCCAGTCTTTCATCGAATCCAGTTTTTTCATCGTATCTCGCCAACCATTGATCCTATCGTCACGAAGGTGATTATAAAAAATGAAGCCTGCTAAGTTCTCTACAACAAAGGTTCAGTACATTTTTCTCTTATCTTCGATAGTTTTTCTCTAATATACCAGCGAATAAGTACATAATTCTAACAAGATTCTGTACAAATATCGATACTTTAAGCCCTGTATTACGCAAAAACTATTGAAGATAGGAAAAAAGTGTATTGAACCTTTGTTGTAGGGAATTTAATAAGCTTCACTTTTCATAGTAACCTTTTATAGTAATGCAAATAATTTTCGACATAATTGCGGATTCCTCTCGCGAGTTTTCCCTGTCTTGGATTTCTGTATCTCTCGATGTAATTCGTTGCGAATGAGAGACAACCAGGTGCACCGCACGCCGAGTCTCTTCACCTCTAAATAAACCATCAAACTGGTAATGCGATTCCTCTAACAATACCTAGCGCCGTGAGAGAATATAAAATCAGGTGTGGAATCCGCGCGAGGAAGGCGAAAACTATCGTTATATACGACCGCGACGTGGCTGGTTCCGCACACCGTGTGTTACTCACCTTATCGACATGTGTACACCTGAAATCTATTTACACCATGGACCATGCACACGCCCAACGGCTTTACACCGTCGTGCATGATCTCCACATAGACAAGTTCTCGTGTACTTGCTCAGCCTTCGGAGTACAAGGGTCGGGATTATCCGTTGACTGTTGACGTTTCGCGTGTTCCGCGATACGGATGAGGGCGGATTTGAATTTCCGTGAACGATAATGCGGAGAGTTTGACATTCGAACGAGAGATTTCGTACTTTAATCAATTTTAATTGCGGTTTAATGACTGTTTTTTTTTTTCAACTGACAGCGGAGAACTCACGCGACTGGCATTAGTCACGTTAAAGTTTCAAACATTAACTGGGTTGGCTATAAATTAAAACTACTATACCAGGGAAGCGCGTGTTCTCCTCAAAGTTTTAACCACGGTGCAGGCACACGAACGAGAGCATTAATTACCAACCGCCCATCTTGGATGCGTTAGAATGACGCTCTCGATACTTCTTAGTTTGAAGTTTACTAAAGAATGACAAAAGTCCTAAAATTCTAACGTAATTGATGAATAAACCGATCGATTGTCGACCTTTTGAGAATATTGAACCATCTTGAGTTAAAGGTGCTCGAATTCAGTTTTTTCATCATATCTCGACAGCCATTGATCCTATCGTCAGGAAGGTTATTATAAAAAGTGAAGCTTATTAAATTCTCTACAACAAAGGTTCAATACACTTTTTTCATATCTTCAATAGTTTTTGCGTAATACAGGGCTGAAAGTATCGATATTTGTACAGAATTATGTACTTATTCGCTGGTATATTAGAGAAAAACTATCGAAGATAAGAGAAAAATGTATTGAACCTTTGTTGTAGAGAATTTAGTAGGCTTCATTTTTTATAATGACCTTCGTGACGATAGGATCAATGGTTGGCGAGATACGATAAAAAAAACTGGATCAATTTTTCTATTCGCTATCTTCTGATCCAATTCGACTGGACCATTGGATTTTGGACTAGAATTTCAAACTTTCCTTCTTGATGATTATTTCACATCTGTCGTACCTGATAATATAGAATAGTGAGTAGAAAAAAGAACTGGGTCGTTTTCTAAATGAAAATTTCGACTTTCATATTGATGAGATAATTATCTCGATTTTCACAACGTCGTACTACATAAAAGTGCATAATTGTTACTGTAGTAGAATTGTGCATCGGAAATGCACAAAAGAATATGTAATCTTGGTTGAAGCGGATACAGAGGAAGGGAGCTGGAAAATGTGGAGAGAGACGAGGAGGATTTACTCTTTTCTGCATCCATATTCCGGATTTTCCTATTACAAGCTTCTCGTATTTATGTCCAGATACATTATCGTCCCTATACGATATTCCATAAATAAATCACGTTTATGCTTCACACAGGGAAAGATATGTCATATATTTTCCTTGGAAATTCTATTATTCCGTTAAATTTATACCTCCGGATATTTTTGCTCGATTGTCAAACTCAGTATCATTTCTCGCCCAGAAAATGGCGGTTGAAATATGAAACAAAATTTTGATATCCAATCTCTAGAATTAATCAATCGATATTCTACCACTGGATAATTTTCAGTACATCCGCGAGATGAAAGAACCAGCAGCAGCAGCAGGGAGTCCGAATTCAATCAACGCTTTGATAAAAACTTAAGTAATTAAATAGCAGAACTCATTTACTTCGTACCACTCACTTTACTCACTTCCCGAGTGTTTCATAGGCCAGGGATGAAAAAATTTAGCGTAAATTTAAATGGGATGATTTTCGAGCTTTAAATAAAAAATCTACCAAGTGAAATTAATTTAACCGATGGACATCAATCCGACGACTCGATTCCCTTCCGCTTCTATCGTCAGATGCAATTTGTATTACCTCTGGCTATAGTGGTTTCTATCGCGCGAACTTGCGGCTTGACTCTCGCCGACTCCACGTCGGATCTACGAGGATAATTAAATTCTGGTATTATCTGTAGACTTAACAATGATTTATTCAAGCCACGGTATTAAAAGCTTTGAATAATTAGTCAAGAACCGTAGAAATGGTATACTGCTCGTAGGTATCCACTGGTCTCGAAGTAGATGATGACCGCGAGTATAAACCGAGACTCTGTCGCTCTTATATCTTCGGGAGAAGATAAAAATCGGAAAAAAATCAACCACAATCAAAACGATCAAAGCATCAACTTTGAATAATAATAATTCCCAAAAGTTATCAATGAATTGTTTAAAAAAAACATTGTTCAACAAATTTTATGCTACCATTATTTCTTTTCATCTCAAATGAATGCTCTCATTTTTCTGAATACACATGAATTTTTTTAGAATTTTAACACTATTTTGAAATTTCAGTTTCCAAAAATTTTCAAATTTTGAAAAATGGAAAAAAAAATCTAAACTTTTCTCAGAACTCGTCAGACTCTCAAGAAAAATGGTACTGATGATTTTCTTAAAATCGCTGGTCACGAATTTTTAAATTCGGATTCGATAATAATAAGATTTTTTCGAGTTTTTAGTGGTTTTTGAATCACTTGGAATACAAAATTTCCCAAAATAAAATGTTTAGGAACAAAAATTGGTAAATTATCTATTTTTATGATTTTTTTCTCTTATCCTATTACCGATGACGTCATAACTCTGTTATTTCTGTATTGAAATAACTTATATAATTGATCAATGAAAGAAGATGGGATTGGCCAATTGATGAAATTTGTAAGAAAACACGAATAAAATACGTCATGCATCTACGAAAGCGACGAAATTTATTCATCCCTCGTGGAAATTCGAGTATATTTCTTCGTATACCTAAAGTTGGTACTAAATATAAGAAACTGCAGGCAGAGAAACGAAAGCAGTGTGTAATGGAAATGTAAATTAGTAGAGCATTAGTGTCAACACGTGGGTTGATTTAGGGTCTCTGATAAGACCAATTTCTGCACTCGGTAGAACCCAGGAGTGTTTTCCTCGGTTCGGAAAAGTTATCGCTGTTTATTATACCCTGAGAAGAAGTACGCGTGCATTACTCATTCCCATTTCGTTATTTTCCTTCGGGTGTCACCCCTGTTGTTCTATTTGCAATTCTCCACGAGAGCACAAATAGCGAATTCCCGTCTAATTTCACCGAAATTCCGGGTGACCGTTTTCTTTGATCGTTGATTGAAAAGCGTGAAAAAAAAATCAATTTCCGGGATCGAAGAAAGAGAAGATGAGAAAATAATGGACCGAAGGGAGTGCGTTAGTAGTCTGTATACCGCGGATTATGAAATACCGATGAAATGTCCCGGAAAAATGAATAATCCGTATGACCCTCAAGATTTCTGCATCTGCATTTTTGAACTTTGGCTAGCTGCAGCTCCTAACTAGTTGATCCTAGAGAAAACTTCGAATGGAGTTTTTTGTTGCCCTTTCAATTATCTAGATACGCATTTTTTTAGTTTTTTTTTATCGAATCATTTGAAGCCTATTTCAGATGAATTCAGGCTTTGGCGACCCGTAGCTCTGAGACGGTTAATCCTAGCGGAAACTTTGTACGACGTTTTTTGTTGCCTTTTCGATCATCTAGATACGCATTTTTTTAGTTTTTTTTTATCAAGTCATTTGAAGCTACTTTCTGCCAGATTTATCTGATTGGTCCCGGAGTAAGCTTAAATTCTCTTTGTCTATAGCCCAATCAAGAATCTAGACACTAATGATTTTATTCCAATTTTTTTAATCTATTTTGAGCCACTTTTCGCTGAATTCGGGCTTTGGAGACCCGTATCTACACGACAGTCTATCCTAGAGAAAAATGTGTACGAAGTTTTTTGTTGCCCTTTCGATTATCTAGATACGCATTTTTTTAGGTTTTTTTCTGTCAACGATTCTTATCTGTTTTTTTTACCATTATTTGATATTAGAAGCCCGTGAGGTACCTACATAAGAATATATTTTTCAGTATGCGTACAAATTTGTAACTTTGAGCAATATCTACAAGCGCATAAAAATAACATAAAATTTTCTTTTTTTATCCATGTCGAAGAACTGAACGGTTGGATAAAAAATAATAAATATATACTGCGTCTGAATAATTGATTTGTGAACGAAAATAATGTGGTGGGCATCACTTTAAGATTGATAAAATTGATTCAACGAAAAGCAGCTCTAAATGACTTGATGAAAAAAAACTAAAAAAATGCGTATCTAGATAATCGAAAGGGCAACAAAAAACTCGATACAAAGTTTCCTCTAAGATCAACTGGTTAGGAGCTACGGCCAGCCAAATTTCCAAAAATGCAGATGCAGAAATCTTGAGGGTCATATAATCCGTTTCTCTTACTGCGCCCGGTACTCCTCTGAGCCTGATTGGAATTTTTCACTCCAACGATCCCGGCTTCGGTAGCAGATTTCCAAGTGGTTTGATCATCTTTTTTTATTTCTTCTGTCAAACCGACCGTTTGGAATTGATACAGATTTTCGAAAATATGCGTGACGCAAATAAAAGGCACAGAGAACACAGGATTTTTCAATTTCGATTTACACCCGCACGATCATATATGCCGATCGACGAATCAAACACAGACGGAGCACGTAACGCGAATACCAGAACAAATATCCCGATTCTGTGTAAATTTTACTTTCCAACGAAAAAAAAACTGTGCGAAAATTAGAAAAATTGTAAAAAGTGCGAAAATTTCAAGAATATAAAAATACAGAAATTTTATTTATCATTGAAGGAACATCAACTGTAGTTTGTTGGTTGTTTTTCAAATAGTGAAAAAAGTATAGTTGTAGTAAGACGCAATTAAATTGTCGCCTAGCAGAGTCTGATAAAACTTGAACAGCGAATAGTCGGTTAATTTATCGCGCGAAAATGAGTGATTAGAGTTCTCTAACGAAGCGAGATGTATATGTATAGTAACTGCAGGCGGCGGAACCGTTGAGATAAAAGTCCTCGCCTCTATTCTACTCCGGGATTTTCTCGCACTCCGGTAAACTGGAGTCGTTTCATTTGTTCTTTTCGTCGTCTAGAGTCCTTATAAACGTTGACTTTTCCGGTAATTACGAGGGGGTTAATAACTACTCAATTTTCATTCCTGATTTCAATCCCTCGACACAACCAACACCGTTACAATTGTACTGCGTTTTTCTTTATAATCTAAACCGCGATATCCTCTCGTCAAGGCTTCGGTATATTCAGGAAACCGATCAAGTATATGGTGACCGCAATTAAATAGAAAGATAACCATTTTCTTGACCACAGATTATTATCAGCTGCACCACCGACAACCGGAGGTCGGATGATGGTGTAATTAAAGTTTCTTTTTCTCACTACGCACTTGACTGAGGTAAACGACCCTGAAGATCGATCTTCGTTTTACTTTTTTCTGATCAAATCTGGTACCGATATTCGAAAATTTTGTTTTTTATTCTAGAAAAACTTTTTCAAGTCAGTATATAATTAGTTTACAGTCCAATTTGACATTCACTCAGCTCGATTTACATCAATTTCGATGAACAATATATCGTGGCATGCGATTTGTGAGAAATTTAACGGAAATTGTTCAAATTGTGAAGATAATTAATGGTCTTATCGGGCTTGGCGGTAAACAGTTGAGCTGATAACAGAATACTGACTTTATTTTTGTCCAACAACCCGGAATCTCTTCTGCCTACTCGCAGTTTCCTGCTTCCTGATAATACAAACAGTCTGGTAACGGAAGATAAATTACAGCCATGAGAGAGGTTGAAATTAACAAACCGTAACCACTAAAAAAAAAATAGGCATATAATGCGAATAGGCAAATCCGAATTTTGCTTCAAATTGCACGAATAATGACAAAAAAAACCTTCAAATTTTCTTTAAACCGTGACTGTGACTCTGAGGTAAACGAGCCAAAAATGTTTGGACGTGCTTTTCATCGCAAATTTCCTTAATTTTCCCGAAAAAACGATGGACAACATGGTGAAATTGACATTTTAGGTCTTATTTCTCGAATTTGGCTCTGAAAATGATAAGAAAATGACAAAATTCAGATAATTTCCGATCGAAAAGCGTGTTTTCAATTTTTTTTTTCGGAGCAAAATCTAATTATTACGAAAACCCTTATCAACTTTTTTCCTTGACACCCAAATGACGTGAAAAAAACTCATATACAATTTTTTTTTTAAATCCGGAGGCCAGTCTTTCGTACAGTATTCGGTGAAATTGCCCATAGTTTATATCTATATGTAGAAAGAAGTCGATTTGGGACGAACTTCTAAACTCTTATCACTTCGAGCCAGTACTGGCACGTTTTAGAAAGAAAAACGAAAAATAAGTTCGGGGTAGGTATCACGTTGGGATAACGGCAGAACGGTAAATGATCTCTTTCGATCTCGATCTCTATACCGCGGGGTAGGGTGAGGTGACGAGTCTTGAAAGAATCTGGTATGCATGATGTCGAAAGACATCGAAGACATCGAAGACATTTGGAAGATTTTCTACCGAATTAGGAAAGACAGGCGTCGTTTTAGGGCGGCGTTAAACGTGAGCGGAAACCGTTGAGGAAACTCGGAATACCTCGGATCTTGGCTCCTGGGATTTTGAACTATCCAAGGATTTCGAAGTATCCAAAGTATTCGGAGTATAAAACGACAAACTTTCAACAAACTCGAAAATTTTGCTGCACTCCAAACTGATCGATATGAGATGATAAATTTTCCGAAGACTTTCAAACGATTGGAATAATCGCTTATCGCACAGTCGACGAAAGGAGCATAGAATCAACTTGGAAATAACGCGGATTGCGTGACTCGCGCGTGTCGGGTCAACAAGGTTATCAAAGACTGTGAATAATTCGCGGAATCGATTAGCGATAATTAATTATGCATCGAAGCATCACGGGGTCATGAAAAATCAGCGGTTCGTTTCAACATTTGGTTATCTTATCTCAATGCTGAGTCAGAAGCCGAAGTGCGAAGAGTTTGAGAGTCTTTAGAAGAGCAAAATTTGGAATTCTGTTGGCCCGAATCTGTGTGGGCGAAAATATTCGCGATGACAGTTTTTTTTTTTAAATACGTTTAGCGGTATCGAAACCGGTTATGAATTCCAGTTGTTTGATGTAATTGAATCGAATCCGGTATTTTTCCACTAACAACCCGTCACAGAACGAAAATTGCATTTTTTATCGACCCTTTCGAAATTGCGACCAATAAACGTGATAAAAATGGAAGAAAAAAGCACCGCAGTTCGAATATCATCTCCTTTTACAACCTGGCACAACTGCATCAATTATTCATTCGATTCCTGAACAGAGAATTTTTTTTCTGAACGGTGTAAAAGTGGAAAATTTGTATCGATATGGAAGCGAAAAGCGTTTCTTTATGCAATGTGAAAAATGTTGGTTGTGAACTTCCAACAATGTGTTCATAAATTTAATTGAACCATATCAATATTAGGATGAAGTGATCGAAAACTGAGCATTTTTAAGACACAAATATGAAATTTCAAGATATTTTTAACAGTGGTCACTGTGGTCACAATTCGTCTTCGCTATTCTACTTTTTTTTTTCACTCAAATAACACAAAACGATGAACAATTCTCGGCGTATGACTGAATCTGATATCTACTCCGTTCCTGCGATAACTGGTTACCACGTCATTCTCAACGTAGATATATAACCGCTGCCACAGGCCCTGGAAGAATTAGTCACAGAGTTATTCGTACGACGAAAGGATGTTGAAAACAGTGCTGCTCGTTACCGCGCTGGCCTCCGCGGCCCACGGCTTTCCCCCGATCACCGAAGTGGCAGAAATCCGTAATTTACAAATCTTCGACCTCGTCGACGCGAGGGAAACGAACGAGATCGAAAAAATCACGGGAGAAGACGATCAGAGCGACTATCTCCAGCCGGACTGGACCGCGCAGGGCTCCTTCGAATCGGATGAAGATCACGAGAGATCCGAAAGGTCCGTTAGCCTCGATTCGGATTCTGACGAAGAATTTTTCGTCTCTGATATCCCGGACTGCGGTTTTGATTCCTCGAAAGAATCGTCGGAGGAAAGAATACCGGAAAGTCATGTAAAACCGGAAGAAACAACGAAGATCGATGCGGAATCGACGAAACCGGAAGCAACTACGGAACAGCCCGTCGATACGCCGGCTATAGATCGTCGTTTTGGTGGTACGGAAGTCAGGACGAAGCGTATGGCCTGGAGGGTGATGCATTCGTCGAACGAGTTCGAGGATGACAACCCCCCGAAGGTTCGTTGGATGTGGGATGACCAGAAGCCGGAGGTTCCGCCTGAGGCGAAAGAGGTCGAGGGACGCGTTGACGAGCCTGACGGCTTTGGTCCTCGAGTGGATGACGTCGAGGTCGACGTCCGGAAGCCTTGTGCATCGAAATTTTATCGTCGTGATAGACACGGACGTTGCAGACTCACGCTCGTTTGATTATCGACGAATTTAATCACACTATAATAATATACGCATTAAAAATGAATTTGGTCAAAGTTGGGATCATGACGTGACAGTGTTGAATGTACTCGAATTTTATGTTGAAATACTTCCTACAATTTTATGTATTATGTTCGTTCATGAGAAACAGTATTAATAAAATCTGCTATCTACATTGTGTATAACGCGAGACTCTGAGGGCATTGAAAATGTCACCTGTTTTATCTGTAGCATTTTGATTTAAATTTGCTTGAAATGAGGTTTTTAAAAATTCCAAGTCCGACAGATCGATGATCGGTAACAATCTGATTGATCGAGCATGCATAATCTTTCGTCCATCTTTTGTCTTCAGCAAACTTTTTTCATCCGCATTGTTGTTACTTCCGTAAGGTGAAAGTTGATGAAGATCAATTGTAAAGCTCATCAAATTCTCTGTAGAAAAGATTCAAACATTTTTTTCCGTGGAGTAGACCGTTTAGGAGATACACGAGCTTGAATACGTGTCTACAAT